>JAQIWI010000100.1:0-73394 GCA_034698825.1 Deuterosminthurus bicinctus | reverse complement strand
GAATTTGAAGTCCTACTCATTTGATATGTGAGATCTTCACTGGATTCATAGTAATGTAATGATCACGTGTGTCATGATTTGCACTACCAACTTTGGTGAGCGTGCGTCTGTGTGTGTACAATACTGATGGGGGATGGAAGGGACTGAATGAAAAGTACAGTATACTACATACACACTCTCAGCCTCAGCTCAGCACATACAGAGGAGTATCCAATGGTCATGTAATTAACTGAGGTAAAAGGAGGGAAAAAATTACCGTTGACTCGACTAACGGCATAACGCCTCACACTACACTACACTCGCTTAACTACTATGCACAAAGTAAAGCAAAGTTGGGCATGCCAAGGTATATGAAGAAGAAGAAAAATAAGCAACAGCAGCCATTTCTTTCGCCCTGCCAAATGCACCGAACACCTGCATTATAAATACCATATAGTGATACATAAACACAAAAAGAAGATCTGCCAATGTTTTGGGGTTAAATACATCCCAGGGATTCCTAGTAATTACTTGCAGTGTAGAAAAAAATTGTTTTCACAAAATATTTGGCACTTGTGTGCCCACAATTACTGTGACAGAATGAACCAGTTAGTGGCTAAGAAAAAAGTGTGAACATCATGCGTATACAAAGAATGGGGATTCTGACGCACACGCATATATCATGCTGACTTGGATCCAACAATGTGTGCTAACTGGCCTAGCCTAACCTAATTATCATAAAGAAAATCATTAAGGGATCCTCTTCTTCTCCTCAAATAAAACACGGCATGGAGGGGAAAAACACTGAGTATATTCTCCAAACTTGCAAGCCTTGAACCGCATCGTTCTGTTTTTTCTATTCAAGTTTCACACAAAAATGTAAACAATGTGTACACACATTACGCACACATCTAAATGCTTCTCTCACACGCGTGCATACTAGTAAACAGCTACCATTCTATGCATCTTCCCCTGTATGTATGTACACGGAAACTCATGCTCTTCGACTTGATACAAATGCCTGTGTGATTGACTAAATCATTTCTTAGCAATCAAGTACACACAATTTCAATGCTGCCTTTGCCAGGAGGGTCAAGCAGTTCATTGAATTTGTCTCGATTGGAAATCATACTGCGTCAAGGTCTGCACTCACTCAGATCCTTTGTCTCTCCTCATGTGGACACAATGGCCAAGACGTGTCGTCCATATGCAACATGGCAATATCATAATTATGACGGCGATCAAGTATAAGCACGTAGATACTCCCAGTTTCTTGGAGTTAGAGCTCTTGACATGAATCAACATTCCATGAATGAATTGCAGACACACACAACATTACACACTGAATTCCAGAAATACAAAGACTTCAAGCTCTTACTCCACCGATACTTTTATGATGCACCTTTTTTTTGCAACAAGGTTTTCGAGAAAATGAGTCAGGATTCCACATCGTAAGTTCTTTATAGCCTCACATGGTAATCGTAAACTTTCCAACAAATCAGCTGCCTGGCATGTAAAATGGGCAAAAGAAATTCTCATCATGACAGTAATAATCTACGGGAGGCAGCAGCTCCATTGTCTGCAAAACCACATGACTGACACGGACTGCTCAAGTAATAACACATGCATATTTTCCTCCTGCACGCCCAAAGGTTACTAATTACGTCAATAATTCATAATTCATGGCAGGAAGGGTAATAAATGATATTTGGAAGTTTGGGCTCGTGACATTGGAACTGGTTGCTAAATAACTCTCCAGTTTCCGATGCGGAATTCTAGGAAAGAAATTATCCATTCTGTTAGTACGGGGAAGCACTGCTACTATGGGATTCCATAACTGGTTCCCATTCCAGTTTTTCATCTTTAACCAACGAGAGCGTCACTGTAGGTTGGAGGAATAAGTCCACTACAGATTCCATACATTGATGACGACAGTGATGATGCAGCCAGGTAAGATAAGTTTCCCATTGATCACTATACAGCAGAGCTTTGTTATTCTAGGTCAAGTCGATTGTTCTGTGAATAGTAAATACTCGCTGCAAAAGATATCAAGCATACAAACACCCTGATGGTTTTGTTCCTTCTATATTTCCCCAACAAGGTAGTATAAGGTTTGCCAAAGAATCATAAATGGTTAGCCACAAGACATTATCAAGGTATATAGGCGTGTAGATTTATGCAGCCACCTACCTACTAGTGTGAGCAAGTTACATTTAAGATAAGCTTGATGAATTGGGCGAGCGAACGCGGTACTGCATAGAGATCACCTTCATGCTTGGAAATTATTGGAATCCGTCAGTTTTGCAAGGGACCACAAGAAACTTGGACTAATACCCATGCTAAATCATGATGCTCGCTCACATCAATTCGCCTACGCAGGTTGTATGTGATTGTGGCACAAGAGATTTGTGTTGTTATGAGACAGGGAAAAACATCTTGTTCGGAAATGGCTAAGCTCGCATTCAAGGTTGTGTGTTCGTTAGAAGAGAGCAAACTTCGTCGTGACGGGAAAAGGAGGCAAAACCTCAGAACACGCTGTGGTAAATACTCCAAGTTCATATTAAATTAGTCTTCCCTGTGGTAAGTGAGGGTTTCCCTAATATAGCCACTGCATCCTGCACAAACTTAACAAACTAAAAACGCGCATCTTTTCCTCGAATCGTGATGGTCGAATTGTTTTCAACGATTCCAACCCCTTGTCTTACATATGTACACCCGCAATAATTCGTCTCTCTCTCAACACAACACTCATCTGCTTGGATGATTTACGACGATGACAATAGACTTTAGACAAGCAAGTCAACTTTAATTTGTTCAGTCCGCGTTTTGCAAAAATTATAATGGACAAGTCCAGGAAACCCTTTGATTAGTAGTTGGTAAAAACCCTTGGAAATTTCCAGTTATGGTGGCATGGAAAAAATTTTCTGTAAGGCAGCGTGATAAAAGGCTTAGCAAAGAATTAAAGAAAAAACTTCTATGAGATCGCGCATATTGTATGGACCTACAGACTCGGAAATTTTACGGCTACAAATCTTAAAACCTAGAATACGCTACGCTTCTATACGAGGAGATAAAGACAGGAAGAGCTTACCAATTTTTGCCAAACTGGCACAGAAGATCCATAGAGCAATAATGAAGGGAGTTTCCACACCCTCGAAGTCAACTTTGGTAATTTTAATGCCACCATGATGAGTGTTGCCACTGCCAGGGACAAATTCATCAAAACTCTGTCCCCCTGTCCCGGGCACACCATGTCCTGCACCACTTGGACTTGGACTGGAGTCGGCATTTGCAGATCTGAGGTACACTGTCACTAAATAATAGCCGACAACAAGCCAGAAAAAGCGTCTTGAGTTCAATCTGCCCGTGGGAGCTTTCTGTTGTTGAGCCCTTTTACTTTTTAACTCTGCTTCAGACGTCATATTGATTGCTGGTAAATTACAGTAGTGGGATTATCAACAATCTCTCACATCCGCACTCACACACACACAACAAACTTTCAGAGTCCAACCATCTACAGGATGAAGTCAAAATATTAAATATTATCAGTTCTTTTAAGAGGGTCTGTGTGTGTGTACATTCACCCTTCCTCTTCTTTCTCCAACAAGAAAATTTCCCACTCCCTTTCTCAAAATGGCACTTGTACTAGCTTCCAATACGATAAATCTTGGTCTTCTTCCGGTCCACTAATAGTTTCATCAGTTAGGACGCATATTTTTTAAGTCGGATAGCAACTCCGTGAGTAACTTCAAAATGTACCTGAGAAGAGAAAAAGAAAAACAATGTATAAGAAATATTTTGCCGAATAGCGAAGAGGGATTTAAATAGATCAACCAACCGCCACAAGGCACAGCGAGAGTTCATCATCGTTTGAGCGCGGTACGAGCTCATTGACTTCTGTCATTTGTAAAGACACCGCAGCACGGCAGGTGAGCAAACGGAAATAAATGAGCAAGCTAAGACAAGCCGTCTTTGAATCCCAGCTGAAGCAATGAAACTGAGCCGTGCTTTTATCAAAACAACTTAAGATCATCTGTCTACCAACATTGTCGCATCAGCGTATCCTCCTCATCAGTCCATTTAGGCTTTTTAGCAAACGATGAAATCCCTGCGTCTCTCTCTACACTGCTTAGCACTTTCTCAGGGTTATTTTTAAAAAAGCCCATTTTACTCAGCTGTCAGTAGTGGAACGAGTTCTACATAGACTCCCTTCCGAAATCATTCTATTTCACTTAAACCTCAGAATGTGACCGCTACAAACGATTATTCAGGGCGACCCTTGAGCATAAATGAGGATAATGTTATATGGGGGAGGGTCGAGACCCTCAAGTTCAGGCATATTTGATCATAATTTGGGATCAGGTTAAGAAAATGGAAATACTTCCAAAACTAGTGCATTTCGTTCTACACAATTCTCAATGTTTAAAAGGCTGACGATGCCCCACAACCCTCCGCTTGCTACTCTCTATCTCTATACACCCAAATAGTCATTCGAATCCAGACCGCTCATTATGGGACTGTGGGTTTCAATTTTCGGTCTTGTTCACCGAGATTTCCGTAACATTTCAAGCAAGTGATTTTAACACATTTGGTAGCCCTGAATAATTCAAAAATTGCAACTTTTCCATCATAATATGAAAATTTAGAAGCATAAAATGTGCAGAACTTACAGGGTTCTAACCATGCATAATTAAACTGCCCAAAACTCAGAACCAAATGAAAAACTCAATTCAACTGATGTTTCAGAGGAAAATAAAACACGGCTTGCAATCAAGATGTTCTTCGTTAACCTTAAGACACATACACGTGGAAGGCTTAGAAAAACATGCAAACTTCACACAACTGCTCGCATATGTATCACGAGTGGCACAGTTTATTCCTCGAACAATTGACCCAAAAGAATACTGCAGCGCGTCTCTGCATTAGCAACAACCCTGTGACTTTGTAGACGATAGACAAAATTGAAGGAATATAAGCAGCTGATGTGCGACATTTTTATGGCATTGACATGTGACGCAAGCCAAAGTTTATGAGGAAAAAATGACCAGCTGTCTCTTGCCGGTTGGAATAATCAAGAGTGTTAAGATGATGATTCATCCTGATCGGTATTAGTACACAAATTAGATGGATGTGAGTTTCATACGGTTCTTACAAAAAGCAAAGTTTTCCACACGAGGATAGTTGTTTCAAGGAACTGTTACTTCTGTCGGTGGGGTGTTTGTAAAATATATTTTCTTGACTTGTATGTGGCTGTTGTTGCTATTATTATGAGGTGCCAGCACCATAGTCGAAATCCTAGAATAATTTTTACAGAATTCACAAATTGTATCGGCTCCCGTGTCCGGCCGGTCAGCCCTGAAATGGTCGGTGGTAGCAAACTTGGTAATTGTTCAGAGGGCAACGCCATTCAGTACACTTTCATATTGTGTTGTGCAGCTCTCCGATCGGATTGTTCTTTCTGTAACTGGACGTCCATGTAAACAAATGGTCCATTCACTTGCAAAATTAGAGTACCAGCTCGACTATGAAAGTAGTACACTTGATTGCCGATCAGATTTACGAACTTCCCGTCTGGTTCCCGTTAATGTCCACTTCTTTTCCTTTATGCTACACTGATCAACAGCAACTTTAGTAACGGGAACAAAGTGACCAAGTTGCAAGTAAAATGTATATGGGGGAGAGAGAGTTTACTCACATATAACTCGCTCCCTCGACGGCCAAAGCAAGACTGCTGTTCAGGTTCATGAATGTAACTGAATGCAGTAAAAGGTGCTCGCTGCTGGTGAGCGTATAGTACAAGTGTGAGACATTGGTGAGGCGACCTGAATCTTGTTGTTGTTAGTGGAAATAGTCAAGCAATGGATAAGTGTGCATACAACAGAACATTCGCCAGGGTGATGATGACTACCTGTGAGACAAACGTGAGCTTTCTTTATTACCTTTTCTAATTATAATTGTCATTAATAAGATGGAATAGAAACCCTCTGCTTGAGGGCCTGCAGCTTCATCTACCATCCTTTTTACCCCTTACCACGTTCCTGCTGGTGTTGACTTACTCCAAATTTTCAATACAAACACCCTCAAAAACTTGTGCTTTCCATCATTACTACCATCATGATTCCACCCACCTTAAAAGATTCAAACTGATTTGAATTTCCCGAACTTCCTTTGTCAAAACTGACTTTCACGTCCAAAGCACTTCGTCAAAATTTTGAATGATCAAAATGTACATTTTTCCCGAATTAAGCCCTGGGGTACTATAACGTTACTCCTAAAACATGGAATAGACTCGGATAGGAAGGAACAGAGTAGAACATTTGAAGGTCAGTACAAATGTATACCTCTGAGACCGAAAAGTAAGAGTAATTGTTGACTATAGGAGCTGATCGACGCGAGTTCAGAGTATAACAGGATTTGCGAACATGTTCCAGTACATTGGCTTGCCTTGGATTTCGATCCACTCTGTTCCATAGTACTGTACACAGCTGACCCCATCGAGGGACGGATCGGGTGACCATTCTGACCTTCACGTCAACTAACAACTTAATTTGTGCTATGCCGGAACTCCGAGATATTTAGCTATAAGACTGCACTGCCGTTCCGCTTGTACCAGAATGAGCACGATGCATATTTGTGTGACAACGACAACAGCCGAGGCCGGGGTAGACGTGAATACCATTGAAACTACACATGCCTTGTTGTCATTACGGTTCAGTTTGAATCGAACAAATAAACAATGTGAGATGTGAGTAATTACGTATTTACAATCAAAGTCTTCACTCGTATCGTACACTGATACAAACACAGCAACGGAGCTCAGCTCGCCGTGAGAGTAGAAGCCAGGTGTTTGAAAAATGTACCGAGGTGATTTCTTATTCTTCCCTTTCCCGTCACTGTTGGATCGATCCAGGATAAGAATACTCTTGATTTGAAAAGATTATAGAGAAAGAAGTTGACTTGCCGTAAATCAGGAAGCTCTTGACTCAGAATGCAGTAAACAGTATGGAAAGGCAAGTGTCAGTACCATCAATAGTGAAGTCGAACAGTTAAAAGTTGAAAGATATACAGAGATGCACGTTGTTGAATGGCTCCGGCAGTATCTCAGGCAGCCCCAATCTATGAAATAGCTCCTTCCCCTTGATACGCTTCTGTAAGCATGCACGACCTCTGTGTCTCACAATTTTCCAGGACATAGCACCGTTGATTTACTCATGGGGACTTCGGAAGACGAGCATACGCAATTGATGATGAAGACTTGGAAGACATAGCGGGTCACTTCCAATGAAATGGATTGTTTCTCTTGGCCTATGAAAGCGCGATGCTAATGAACTATCTCCTTGGAGAGCTTGGACCTTGCACAACTAACATGGTTCCACACTCCCATCTGGAAAAATAAAGTCGGGTCTCCTCAAGTGCCCAACTGCAAGACGAGTCAAATTCACTTTTAAGTGACTCAGGGGGAAAGAAACCCTTATTGGTCTTCAACTTGCAAAGGGAAAGTACATGTTACAAATGCTTTGATGTCCAAATACGCATTAGAAAGGCAGGCATTATAGATTTTCATTTGTTGTTTTATTTCTGAACGGTTATACATGAGGACGACGACGTTGGCGGCAGTCATTACAAAATAAAATCACAAAGGTCCACGCGCAAAAGACCAAGGGAAGTTCAAACGATCTAGCCTACTGCGACAGCACGACACGAGAATCATAAGTAAAATAAATAACAACTGCGCTTACAACGATAAAAATAATAATTATTCATTTATCACAAGTATGAGATTATCTTTCGACTGACTTACAGCTACGTCCGGACAACTCACAGTAAGTAGGATGCGATGTAGGTCACATGAAGTCAAATCAGAATTTCCCTATTGCATTATCATCATCATGGAATGTTAAAAGCGAGAATCTTTGCATATTGAATTCAATGCCCTTTGACACGGGCTGGAGAAGCGTAATTGTGACTACGTATGTACTCATCATGATTAAAACAATTGCTACAGGACAGGAACGCTCCATTCTCAATGAAAGACCTTTACATATTATACGGTCAGGTAAAATGAAGCCTTTGGCGACAGCGAGAATGATCCCTAATTAAATAACATTAGAGCCCCGGTCACAATTTCGGCTTGAAATTTCATCGTATTAGCTCTTGTAAGGTCCGTGAAACATTACTCTCAAACAAGGCTGATGGTATCGATCTATAGATTCATAAAATTATTGTAAGCATCTGCGCATCAAGATAAAACAAATGTACCTAGACTACTAACTGTGATGTGAGAATGTTGGCCTGAGGAACAATAACAGTTCCAAATCTCCTACTACGGCAGAGTGTGTGTACATTCAGCAATTATTATGACCTCTTGGAGTACTACAGTGCATTGTAACAGCTGACGACAAAAGAGTCAGCTGGCAGGAATAAAATGTTATCCATAGTTTAGGCCGAACATCAAAATGGCACGCCTAACTTATACGTACATTCCCCTAACCCGTATAAATCCCACAATTCTATAACACATTCCCGAATATTTGAAACGGCCACAAAATACCAAAAACACCAAAAACGAGACTATTGTCCGAGTATATCTCATCTCGATCATAAGGATAGAATTGGATTCATAGCGGGCTTAAAGACACCAGGATGATTACATCTAACAATGTGAAACTAGGAAGCAGCTAACATGTTTCTACGGCAGCAAAAATAATTTCTTAAAACACTCGAATGTGTTTTTCGTACATTCCAGAAGTATCCTTGCACTTATTGTGGAAGATTTCAGCAGCAGCATTTCTTTGCTCCGCGATATGACTGATTCGGATAATCCCAGTGACATCGACGAGCTTGATGATTTCCTCTCTTCAGTAATTGTCGGGTCAGATGTGACTACACACTTTGATTTTTGACTAGACTGTCCATTTGGCCCTTCGACTACATTGAATTCTCTTCGTACTTTGGAATATACGCGAGGTCAAGAAAAATCCGTTGTAGTAACATGAGATCGTAATGGCAAGTAGACGGCAGCTAGGGCAAGTCCATAACGCTCAATTTGCAATGAATGTGCACAGTGCCATCTGCAAAGAATTTCGAAGGTTTTCAGTGTCTTCCGTGAACAACGACAAGATAATGTAGCAGAAAATTACCTATCTGTCCTCGGGTTGTATTTCTCAACTGTGTTCAGGAAGTGTGTGCCGTCATATCCACCACAACAATAAATTCTTCCTCCACATACAGTCGTTCCAAAGCTGCTTCTAGGGACACTCATGTTGCACACTTTCGACCACTGACCGCACATCGTGTCATACCTACAAATAGGAGTCGTTTCATCAAGGTACTTCATTGCTTAAAATTACCTCTTTCCGACCCCTTCAGCGACAAGAAACCAATTCTCAGGATACTTACTTTTCCACAGTTCTCAGCCACATTTTCCCGTTGCACCCGCCGATGGCATACAGATAACAGTCTACGACAGCAGCCGAGTGGAAAGCTCTCTCTTCGTGCTAGAATTACATTACCATGATATTAGTTCCCTGCGTCAGTCCAACTTTGCTGATACATGAATAATGAAAATTCAGCTCACCATTGGGGCTAAAGTGGTCCATGAATTTGTCATTGGGTCAAACTTTTCGACTGAAGGCAGAAAATGGTCATCATTATCATTACTTCCACCTGAACAAAAAATCCAAAAATTATGAACACCCCTACGGGAAACGGAGGTTTAAGTACGTAATCCACTGGGCCTCTTACCAATTCCACCAGTTGCGTAAAGTTCACCATTAAAACCCGCGACTGCAAGGTGCACTCGATGCTGCTTCATAGGAACGCTTTCGTACCATGAATCCAACTTTTTGTCATAAATCTGAAAAACATAAAAATCATTGCTTGAAATTCGAAGAACGAGTAATTGGAAAAGCTCCAAGTGGCTTTCTACGCCGGTCACGTGCGTTTCCTTCCTCTCCACAGCGTTTTATTCTACTGTTTCAGTCTAATAGAAGAGAATGATTGGAAGAAAACAGGTACTAATAACAACGTTCTCAAGAGAGAATTGCTCACAAGCCTTCTATGCTTCGTGCACAAAAGAAATTTCCCGTTTCATTCTTCGCCCTATATCCAGCACCTATATCCGCCCTATACCCTACACCGAACACAATTGCTACTTACCCACATCCGCCTCTCTTGCTTAGAGCTTCTTCCTCCAACCAAGTACAGCCTGGAATTCACAATAGCAGCACCACATCCATGCACAGAAATCGGGATTGGACTTAGTGTGACCCAGCGGTTCTCCAACACGTCATACCTCTCTACAATATCTAATGGGAACCCGCAGTCCTGACCACCTGAGCAAAAATACATTCAAGCATTAGTGACAATAAAAGAAAGGAGCATGTAAGGACAAAAGCTTTGAAAAGTTATGACTTTGTATGTGCTCTCACCGATAACATACAGGGAATACTGATCATAAGCAACAGCTGGGTAATAGCGTCCCTGGTTCATAGTGGGTATAACTTCCATTTCGGAAAACTCTGTACTCAAGGTTGACATTCTCGGTATGCTGCATTTCCATCCATCATAGCCAAGCATAAAGCACTCCACGTTGTTGAGGCTCTGACCTTGGGATTCTCCTCCAATCGCAAAGATTACCTACGTGATTTACATAATTTGCGTGTCAGAAAAAGGCATTTCAGGGAATTCGTAAATTGTTGGGTTGACCAAAATTACTTACCTCTTGATGCAAAAAGCAGCGCATCGGGACGCTAATATGTGTTGCTAGCTCTATTTCAGAGTCAGAGTCGAACTTTTTTGATAAGACTGTGGTAAGAGAGTCCCGAATCATTTTCTCCGTTGCCTGATCAGCCATGACTGCAGGATGCTGGATAATCTCGATGAGAACTTGAGGCACAATTTCCAGCAGGTTGATTCTACTCAGAAATGACTGCAAATAAGATCGTCGATTTTCCTCGTCATAACTGGTCCATTCGAGGAGGGCCTGAAATCACACAGATAATTCCTAAGTCAACTCACTGAATCCTTCTCATGTTTTCTAATCATCAAAGGTGTTTACAAATAATACAGTGTACCTAGTTACAATTGTAAACATAGTTGTTACATTTGTAAACACTAATGTTAAGAGTGTAAACACTGTTTACAAAAGTTGAGTCCATTTACAGTTGTAAACACTGAGACGATTTACGTGTTTGGATCACGAAGGACCATTTGCGATTTGGCATGTCTACCACGACTAAGGGGCCATTACATTTGACAATAATTCTTGGAGGAATGTATCAGGAGACCTTTTACGAAAATAGCCGGATACAAGAAAAGTGCTGTTGTAATCGAAATATCTGCATGTTCTGGGTGCATTTACAGTCTATCGCCAAAACACGGGGACGTATAGGCACTTGATCAATAATCCGTGAGTAAAATAACTAAAGAAAAAGAGGGCTCTCAGCACTGCGTCTGGTCTCATATAAATGATTCGTAAGTAGCGCAGGGAAATAGAAGTCAAGATGTTGCTACCATAAACTTTTAGGAACTGCGGAAAATTGGAAGTTATACCACATGCGACGGTTGTCTCTAAATACTTGTGTCTAACCCTAATTTGACTGCTGGTATACTGTGTAACCATTTACGTCACCACTGTTTCCGTGTACCATCAGCCAATCTCTCAGAATTAGTGTCTGTACAGGACTCACTTTGAGTAGTTGTCCATCATTATCACAGCCCAAATATGGTGAATCCAGAAACACAGCAAGATACTCCGGAGAAATATGCAGGAACTCTTCTCCTTCGCTCACTTCCCGGAAATGTTCGATCGCATATTCCTTTGCACTCTCTGCCAAGTCTAAATGAAGACGGAGGAGAGCTAAAACGTAGACGCCCAAACATGTGCTCGGCGTTAAATTCGAAGTTAGCCACCACAGGCATAAATTACGCAGAGAGGGTAGTTGAATCAAATCTGCAGCATCCAACAAGCCGTCCACCAGCGTTTCATCAATCTGCCAAAGTAAAACACATATCAGCATTACACAACCCATCTCTCCATGCAAATGGATAATGATGTCGATAGCGAGAACTATGTTTCTACCTGAATTTTCCCTGTGTAAATAAAATTGATCACAGCCAAGAGAGTCTCGGGCTGAATATCGTGGAAATGTACCTCACCGTCTTGCGTCTCCTTCAGTCCGCAGCTAAACATTTTCCTGTGGGCACCAAATAAGAAACCAATCTCCTGAGAATACTTAAGACTCGAAAATACATTCGTTTGAACTCCCAAAGCTACCGGTTTCAAGCCGCCTACTCTCTACGACTTACAAGCACGTTGAAGGAAAACCGACTACTTCCACTTACCGAAAATAAGGTGATGCAGCGGCAAGGACCACTTTGTGTGCAGGGTACTTTATCGTCGTATTCACAATGCAGAGCCTCACATCACAGAGTGATTCATCATCCCGCATCGATTTCAGCATTCCCAGCAGATGCGATGACATTTGGGAATCGCACAGCTCTGCAATCAAATTTAACGAGTCTATTAGCCCACCCCAAATCACTCTCTTCCTCCAACTCTCCCATCTCCTTCATAGTTATTAGTGCGACCTAATGCCCTTGCATAACATCTGTACCAACAATCCAATTCACAAACAATCAACCACATACATCAGCTCCCGCCTACGTCAGACACATTTCAATTATCCATTCAAATCCAATTAACCGCAAAATACCACTGAGACTCCCAACCTAGTTTCATCACAAACCTACTAAAACTTTCAAGTCATCATCAACTCTGAATGAATTACTTGAAGCTGGAACAATCGATAACTCTCCTGAATACTTAATTGCCCACAATGACTTTTTTTTTCATACGTACCTCCTGTTCCCGACTTATAGTCATCCTCTGACTGTGAATTAGGTCTTGATCGTTGATGTGAGATCCTGCAGAGGCAGGTTTGGCAATCGCCAACATTCTGATTCTTCGACCAACGACTGCTCATTTCAAGTCAATTCAATGATGCGAACTGGGACAGAGCAAAAATGTCATATATATCACATATTACATCAACTTTCTTCAACATCATTACACCATCATCAAAAATTAATATCACTTCATTACACCTTACCGTTGGAAATTTCAGTATTTCAGGCACATCATCCAGAGACAGACGTATACTTTACATACGCAGGACCTTGGCTCATATTTTATGAGGAAAAAATCTAGAAACTCCCGTTTAATATTTCATTCTCTATCTCTCTCACACACACACACACACTCACTACCCTCTCAGCCCAAACGCCACACGACACATGTACACACACAATGATATATCACAAACGTCAAGCACCTCAAAACCATACACCTTGTCTCACTTTGTCACCCTTGACACAAATTCTTTCATAAATATTCCTCCAAGTCCCCCTCAACACTAAACCTCCCACCTAAATTTATAGCTAACTTTTGGAGGAGTGAATCTCCCAGTACATTCCCGCTCCCTTTCCAGTGGAAATGAACAATTGAAAAACAAAAGTCACAATCTCATTCTCCTGCCTTTTTTCTACAAATATCTTTCGGGAGCTGGAGTATGGAACTGCATCAAGATTTTGTGTGAATCGGAGAGAAACATAGGAGGAAGAAGAAACAAGGGAGCGAGCAGTAGTTGAAGGAGGAGATGTTGAGCTTTGCCTGCCTTGCGACGACTACGGCCGTGACTGCCGCACTGTGGAAATGTTGAACTGCGCCCGCCAATGGAGCCAGAGGCACCCCTTGAACGTGTAAAAAGTTTACTTGCTGCTGGAGCTGGCAGCATCATCTCCTCCTATGCTCTCGTCCCTGATCCTTCTGTGGAATATACCCGATCCGAAACTGGAGTAGTAGAGTCGACATGGCCAGAGAAGAAGTAGATACGAAGCTATCTTTTTTCCCTGCTGTGTCAATTTCACCCGGTTTCCCCTTTACGAAGTAGGTCAATCAATTTTTAGAATGGATTCCATGCACAAACAATCCCGTACTATACTCCTCCAGTCAGTCCAAGGGAGCAAAGCCAAGAAGGAGCTAGTCCTTTTATTTTTTTTTCTCCTGTTTTTTTTTCTTCTAGCTTCCATTCAAGTTTCTAGAAAGCCACATCTTCCGCCAACAGCATCTTATTTTCCCCCATTTTCAACGTCTGTCTTGTATATGCATTAATACTTTACACATACTAGTAGAATAAGTTTAAAAAAAAGTTTGACTTACTGTAATAAAAATTCCTGGAGTTTCTCCTTTTTTTCCAAACAAATTCCCAAGATTGCATTTTAAACTTTTCTATTCTACCTCTGCCTATGTACCCTCAACTTCCTGGAGGTGAATGAATGAATGAATGGATGTTGGTCCTTAAACATGCAGCAGACGGCCTCTAATTAGGAATTTGAATGCGAGGGAGAGAAATGAGAATTCCTACCATGGGTATCCCGTGTACATAATCCTTCCCCGGTAAACTTTCATTTTTTTTGCGCTCTCTGTGTTTAGGAAAAGTATAGTTGGGAAGAATCAGAAGTTAATGCTTTTTCTGTGCAGTCTCATCTTATATTAGCTGAAGGCGGAGTGAGAGAGAGAAGTGGCGGTGGAATGCGAGGAAAGCAGAGAAAGTCTCTAAGCAGGGAATTGATATTCCTTCCGGTCCATTGCCCACAGATCTTTAGCTCTGTGAGAAAGAGAGCCGGTGGAGAAGGAATTCATTAAAATTTCCACGTCGCCTCCCACCATTTCACCAGATTTTGATGGAGTGTAGATGCGAATTAGAGTCTCAATCTGG
Source organism: Deuterosminthurus bicinctus (assembly GCA_034698825.1). Taxonomy (NCBI): domain Eukaryota; kingdom Metazoa; phylum Arthropoda; class Collembola; order Symphypleona; family Bourletiellidae; genus Deuterosminthurus; species Deuterosminthurus bicinctus. The sequence continues at coordinate 58,635 of JAQIWI010000100.1, read as the reverse complement.
TAACCTCACTCCGAAGCCGATTAAAAGGAGATGAGGAGGGCAGTATCCATAGTGGGATAGACGTGGAGAGAATTGAGAAATCAGCTGAACAGATTGAACATGAAACTCTTACTGCTACCAGTTGCTAGCATTCCGATCGGCTCCCTGTGTGCAGTATAGTAAATCTAATTTAACAACTTTGTTGCAATAATAATTGAAAGGATGGCCGGCAATTTCCTTTCATTCGTTTTAGCACGTTCGAGACTTATATGATTACAAGTTGGGTTGGTATAGTGTGCAATTTTATCAACACGAGATCTCTGCAAGTGTGAGTCTACACCTTGTAAGAGGCACGACGAGGACCTTGGTAATGTGAGAATATTTTAAAAGTGACCATCCTCACAGGGCGATTTTTCTACAGCCTGTGAGGGACATTACATCCGACTTATTGAATGTCGATCCGATTTTCACGTTACCTGAGAATCGGAGGATAAAAAACATGAGAGGACAGTGTGTCACCGGGACTTAGCGGCAGACTGATTTTTTCCCCATATGGTTCACCTGGTTCAGAGATTGAGTCATTTTATTCGAGCTTTTCAATCCAGCTGTGAGGTGTCGATAGAGATGACCTGCTTTTCCTTTTATTTCCGACACTACTGCCTGCACTACACTTAACACTCCAGAACGAATTCCAGGTTACGATTGAATACTGGAGAGTTTATGAATAAGTTGTCATGGTCGGCTCAAGACAAGCTTTCTACAATACCAGGCTTTTGCACATGAGCTTCCAATTCAATCTTTATTCCTTTGTGTTCAGATGCTCACGGGGACGGTGAACTACCATTTCAATTTCAATAAAGTATTGGCTAAGAAAACCTCTCAAGAGTTTACATTTATCATGTGGAACTGCTCTTGTGAATTCCCTCCACTTATTTCAGCACAATTGTTGAAATAATAATGGGCGGGGAGCCTTTGTATCTAACCTGTTCTCCAGTTTGCCGAAGGATCAGAGCAGATTTCATCTGCTAAGTAAACACGATGTTGAATCTACAAGAGTTGTAGAGCTCTGGATTTCCAGTTTATAAAGTGAAAGCAATGAATCTTAACAAGGGGCTTAGGAATTCGGTGCTTATTAAAGGAGATTACAGTTTTTAATGCTCGAGCACTGATGACTCGCCTAGGCGCAATCATTGGTCTCGGTATGATTTGTAGTGACTCTTGCTCACACCGCTACGGTGGCCTCCATAGTAATAATAATAGCAATATGAGGCTGCTTCATATTACCAACCCATCATCTATTTACACACAGACTTCAATTAATAGCTCGCTGTCAGCGTATAGTATACCGGATGGACCGTGTACATATGAATGGCATTGTGGCAGCCCGTGCCTCCGTGATAAATGGGCTGCTGCTGCTGGTGTTTAACTTTAGAAAAGCTGTGGTACAGATTGTAGCCGTCTACATAATAATAACGAATAGCTGAGACTTTTGTAGTACTCTCAACTTATCCCCACTTAGGCAAAGAAATTCTGTGAGTCCGGTAATCCGTCGCAGAATTCCCTTCCTATTACTACGTGTAATGTCCTGAACAGAATGTGTTCATCGTGGCATGTAATTTGGATGTACGCAGGAGAGCTGGTGTGTGTCTTTAGCTTTTCTATAATTAGCCAAAGTCTACATTTGAGGCCTAGCTAGCTTTTAGTACTTTATGTGATCAATTCTTACCGGTCGAGCTTCTCTAGAGAGTCTGGGGGGAGGGACCTTGGTCCGCAGCAGGAACAGGACATAATTAATCGTCGCGAGCCTTTTCTCACATAGAATACAAAAGAATAGACTCGCTTCGGACACACACATCACATATATGCACACGCCCACATCACCTTTGTCTCCCATCGCCCGAGCGTCTTTCTATAACCGTTTCCGCGTCTTAATCGATCTCGCGTGTACAGTCTGTCTACAGGGATATGTGAAAAGGTGAAGCTATACTCGGTTAGACTAGAAAAAAATAGTTCGATAATGTCAAGGTGAGGATCAGTAGAGCAGAAAATAAAACTCCTGTCTACAATCATTGATGGATGCTAATTGTATGACACGTTCTCAATTTACCCGTCCATCTTCTCTTCATTCCAGCCTTCGGCAGTAAACTTGAGCAATGCACTGTGAAGCAGTACCTTTATACTTGTGACGACATGTTAATTTTCAAGAGCTCAAATTAGTCTGCCAGGGAGTGAAAGAACACGTCGTATCTGAGTGGCTCTGAAACTAAAATTCCGCGGATTAATCAAACTAAAATTACCTGAAGTACTTCTAATGAGTCTGCCATCCGTGTCTGTTTATTTACAAGGCAACAAGCTTCGATATATACTTGTACTTCGAGAGCCCTACACGGGTGCCTGGCTTTGAGATCTTCTCCCAAATCCCTCCGCTGTGCATTCCTCCTGCGGAAAGTTTGGCATGTTCATCTCGGGATGCATGAAATTGCTCTGTGGATTAATTAAAGCAACTTGACTACTCCATGCGTCTGCATCTGGCTCTGTGTGATTTAAGTTTGACGCGAGGAGACAGGAGCGTGAAGCTTTTCTTCATAACATTGTCTAAAGAGCTGTTCAACTTTGCTCGTTCCTCTCATCAAGCTCGCTAATCGTGTGTGACTGTTTTTTTTACAGGAAAAAACTAACTGAAACTGAAGTTACATATTTTGTTTTAATTACCACAGCAGTTATAAAACTGCTTACTGCAGCAATTGCAGATGATGACGTTGTACATGACTTAGCGGACCTCATCAGGCCTTCCTTCTCATTACACGCAATGGCATTTGATAGTACAAGCCTGCACTGCAGAGTGTAATAATATCGCACAGTTGTCAGCAGAGCATATAAGGGTGCTTATGAATGGAATTCCGATTTACTTTTTTTAATACCAAGCCTCGTCTCCTGTGACGTTGCAGTCATATTTTTCATTTAATTCCAGAAAACTAGAGCGAGACTTAGCATGAGTGTTGTTTGTACGCTGTGATCATCGTCATTTTTGTGAGGACTACAACCACCGAGTACTGGATTCGTACTATCTGGAATGGGACAAATATAACTGGTGCTAAACAACTGTAAAACCTTCCATATTGCACGGATGCACGTGTCTGAAAGTGTGAGGCCGAACGGTAATCCCACTCTAGCTTTTGTTTCCATGGCAAATATAGTATTTGGATGGCTTTATCCAAATCGCATCCCAGTGGAGATATGATAAGACCATACTGTTATCGCAAGGTTGTCATCAATCACAGTGTTTTTCAATCGCCAAAGTTCCCAGCAATTTACACAGGGCACATGGGAGGGACAGGACGGATAGTGTGTGGAATCTGGTCTAACCACCATTGGAACAAATTACAGCGTGGAATCGCTTAGTGTGTGTAATCGTTAGTGGGTCCTACCGTGAAAGTTCACGTGCGAATACCAGCTGTTCACCGCAAATTTTGCTACACACCAACTTGTCCCTTCAACTTTCCTCTTCACAAGTTCATCAATCACTTGGCGTAAATAACCTTGAAATTTAAAAAATAAATTTTCTCATACATAATTCGGAAAGTGGGGCTGATTGCAGCTATAGACTTAAATCGAGAAAATATGAAATACTAAGCGCACAATCAAGTTAATCAAGTATTCATTAAATAGGGAAATTTATATATTATAATATCCATCCTCATTAGCTTAGGCTGCACATGCTCCAGACTGCATTAACGCATAGTCTGAGCATTTAGCAGGGCAAGCTGCGACTAGGACGTTAAGTGTATTTAAAAGGCCACATATTCGGGTAGTGAGGACGGAGATTCGGGTTTCTCTATGGTCTCACTGGCAAAGATAAAACCTTCGGATAGTTCCTCCTGATCCGAATACCCGGGAATTCTCGGCGGATTGAAACCCATATTTAGATACAGCTGTCATATATTTCTTGCACAGCCAAGTCTGCCTATTCATATATTATTGTCCCTTCATTTTGGCTGCCGGGAGGGAGCTTCCTCTCTCTCTCTCTCACACACACAGCGTATCTGTTTGTTGCCCTATACGGCGTACTTGGTGCAGGTTGACCATGAGATTACGGAAGGTCTGGATGTGACATTAACTTGAGGGCTCCTTTGTCAAGGAGTGTGTGTTATTTAAGTTTGCTCCATTGGTCTTATTGTCAAAGTTATAGGAGCGAGTGGTGCGGTTTGTTTGGAATGCCAAAGTGACCGTCGTCCTGGTTCTCGTCAATGGGAGATGCAGTTTAGTGTAGTTCTACCCTTGGAGATCCTAACTCGACATGGTCTCTCTCTGTCACAAACACTTGTTCCTCTGGGTCCGTGGGGTTAAATAAGAAGTTTTTGAGATGATTTGATTTGATTCAAATGTCATACTTCCATCAGAGTGTTCAAATTTGCTCAAGACGCTCGTGAGTCTTGTGTGCATATTTTTGGTATAACCATCAAAATAATCAGTGCCATGGGAGAGGAAATGCTGTGGTGGTGATAAGAAGACAAAGACTGTATTTACAGGCTTTTCGGAGACACCAGCAATACTACAATAACAGTGGCAATATATATATAGAATCTGTGTGGCCAAATATTGAGCATTTGATTGTGTTCACTTTAGCTGATTGGGTAAATATTAATAATTCAAATACACCGTGTCTTCGTGATGCTCATAAACCTATTGTGTTTGTAATTTTAGTTTACATTTCAAATATTTGCAGGTTCGGGGCACAGCAGCCGAGGAGTCAAACAAATATTTCTACCAAATCAGAGGAATATATATACTTATATATAATTAAAGAAGATAATAATGGAGGACGTAACTGGTCACCAAATCAATACATTGCGCCAAAAATTTCTTGACAGGGTTCAATCTACCAGTCCAGCTCCAGGTAAGTGTGTGCATTTTATCGTACAAATATTATGCAATAAGTTTACTAGTTATATGCGATTTCGTCGGTTTTCTTTTAATTGAGTGTAAAGCAGGATTTATTCTATAGATGCCATATTATACGTCTCTATAGATTTTCATCCAAAGGACATGAATCGAGCCAAGACTGATGATTTATGGTTGAAAAGATTCATTGTACATACGGAGGGTAACATGGATGAATCTCTGGATATGATGTACGACGCCTGCCAATGGAGAAAAGAGTTTGGTGTGCATGGTACGCCTGTAGCGCATAAATGACTGACGATGAGGATCGTAAAGTTGCATTTGTATTTCTCATTTCCAGACATAACACACACGGATTTACCAGCTCACTTTTTCGAAAAGGGAGTGCTGTTCGTTAGAAATAAAGATGTTTATGGGAAGCATCTTCTCGTGTTCAAAGCTAAACAGCATACGAAGGGAGTAGAAGATTTTGAATTGATGAAGAAGTTTATAATTTATCATTTTGAGCGGATTGAAAGGTACAAGCATATTTTGATGCCATTCGCCATCATTAAATTGGAAATTCACAGTGAACACTTGGATCATCTAGGCTTTCAAAGAGCGATCAAATCTCCGTAATTTTTGACATGGAGCAAACTGGATGGAATAATATGGACATGGACTTTATCCGCTACTTCATTACTCTTCTAAAGACCTACTATCCCGCTTTTGTCAACTACCTGATTATATTTGAAATGCCGTGGTTGCTCAACGGTAAGTTTAAACAAGTGTCTTTAATCTAATCTTTAGTGTGACCTTGTCAGTGAATTTGTATGTGTGTGTATTTGTGGAATGAGGCCTTCATAAAGATTGGCAGATTTTGAATGGTATACGAGTGGAACCTTGAGGGAATAATATGGCACGCAGCTGATCTGCCTGTCATTCATTCAACCTGTACCCTGGTACTTGATTTTTGCCCGGCTATACACTTGACAGTTCAAAAGACAAAATACGGAAGATAACCACGGACCCATACATTATGGAACTGAATAGCATAATGAAGGCCACCAGGAAGAGAGTGAAAGTTTGAACTTGAGTAGGTTATCATTACACTGGATTGCTATGGGAGGGCCCTTCTCCAGACCCTCAAGGACAGCTCATTTCAGAGAGGCCATGTAAAGGACAAATCTTGGTGTTTTTAAAAATATCCGTCTTCATTTATAGATAGTGCCCTCATGTATGGAAAGGCATGCCATGTATGAGGTTGATTAAGGGTTTAAATTGATTACACATGTATTTGTTTACTCACAATTTCCTTGAAACGCCCCCATGTTTATTATTCAATTGAAAATGTACTAAACAGGAAGAGACGAATATCTCCCTCCACGTGAAAGTGTTCAAGGGTAGTAACGGAAGTATTAGCAACGGATTACACAAACACTATACCAAAGCAATCAAGTAAACTCACTCCGTCTGTTATTTGTGTATTATTGCAGCGGCGTGGAAAATTATTAAGGGCTGGCTCCCTCCCAGATTTGTGGACAGAGTGAAATTTCTCAACAAGAAAAACCTTAAAGAATTCATTGATGTCGACAACCAATTGGCAGAATGGGGTGGGAAGGATAAGTATACGTATTCATTTGAGCCTGAGGTTCTACCAGTGGATTCCACACCGAATGGTCAAGTCCCAAGTGAAAAACCGATACCACCAACAATGATGAACGGGCAACCAGGCACTATGGTGAGTCCTAATGCCATTGCAACCATCTTTCTGCTGTCATTCAAGCAGAGCATGCTTCTTAATTTTTTTTTAAATAAGCCTCATGGTGATGTGATAGTGCACATGATATGAGGAAGTGCAGGCTGGAGACACGATGACAATTACTATTATTATTATTGCCTCCTGTTCACTCTTTGATCCATACCAGTTGAAAAGGATTGGTTAGCGAGACAGGCGCTTGGCAATCCAACTCTTGTGACTTGGTCAAAGGAAATTAATTCACTTCCACTGTGTGCAGCCAAGCATTTGAATGAGTTTGGATGATATTGAAAGATGAAACAGCAGTGTATTGCGCCTCTATATACCTCCTCGTCCCATTTACAAGACTCTGCTGCCTGTAGATGAGACAGAGAGAGAGATGAATGGAAATATAAACAACAACAACAACCTACTCGCGAGTAGACACATAACACATTCAACTTCCTCTGCAAACTTTTCACTACGTCTACTGCGACAGGCGCTTCGCCATCGGATTTCCTCAACAGCAGTTGTCGTCTTGAGAGTGCTCACAGTGCTCATGTGAATTTTAGGTGCTGTGTTAATTGATTCCGTACTGATTACAGTTTATTTGTTCCTATTCAGTTGTCTGGACTGGATATGGCCACTTCCGATGATCAGTTCACATCGATTCAAACGTCAAGCCCGCGAAACTTTACTGAGCCCATTCGTCGAATGCCAGTGGAGTCTGCAGGTCAAAGTCAACAACATCATATGTCTTGCCTTCTATAGTTTAGTTAAAGCTTTGAATTCTGTGTCATTTAGTATAATAATTGCTTTTTGGCATGGAAACAGATGGTGGACCATTTCTTGGCGAGGTGACGGACAGAATTGTGTTGACAAAAGATGGGACGGACAGGGTGAGCGGTCGATTCCAAGTACGTAATGTCGCATCATCGAATGAAGCACTGCTGTTTAAGGTTAGCATAATATATAGACTTGCGTCATCAGAAGCCTGCTGGGTGTGAAATATTAATGACCGCGTGATTTCTGTCAGATCAAGACAACAGCTCCTGAGAAGTTCCATGTGAGACCCACAATCGGGATTTTGGAGGCGAGTGCGGCGGCCTCAATCAATGTGACTGTAAACCCCGGGGCCAATGTGCGGTCTCTCAGTCATGAGAGGTTCCAAGTTCAGATTCTTGTTGCTCCCAAGGAGCTGATGGATGGTCTGAATGGAAATCATCAAGGGGGAGATGGGACTGAAGTGCATGGGGATTTGAGTAGAGTTTGGAAGGTATGTTTTCATACCAAGACATTTTTGTGAAAGACCAAGTTCTGTCCAATTCCTGTAGTCATGACGATTTCGATTGCAGAAATTGGCCAGCAATGAGATGCGAATAGAAAACCATCGTGTGGGATGTACACTAGATTCTTCAATAACGGATTCACTTACTTCTTCGTCGGGTGCCAATCTTGTAACAATGAATGAGGATGAAATGCGCAAAGGGTTGAAGCAAATTGAACAGCGGGTATGATGACAGTTTCAGTGCATTTTTAGATGGATATAGTGTATTATTCTAATGATGTATCACCTAAATTCCTCCAGATTGTGGACAGCATTCATCAAGACATGGCAAACAAGATGAAAAGAATTGAGAGGCTACTTTATGTCTTAATCGGCCTGGTTTTCTGGTTGATCATCATGAGATGGTGGTCCGCACCGGTAGATTTACCACAAGGCTACTGTGAGAAGCCTTAGGAGCTCTCTCTCTCTACAGTACCTGTACTAAAATTTTAGCTGTCTACTCACGTTACCTAATGTCAAGTCAATCAATGGAACACCAAGTCAATTTTCATTAAGACTGCTAGTAAACATACAATAATAATATGCTGGGTGACTCCAAGTACATATTCAATGTCCAACGTGGTCGTCTTTTCAGCGACCGTTTTTCGTGAGCCATTCTAATTTATGAAGGCATGGACCATTGTAGTCCGTGAAAGAAGTGGCCATAATAGAGAGGAAATATGGTAGGAAATAAGTGTAGTAATATTAATATGTAATATCCTCCTCAGAGTAGCTTGCAGCTTTTATTACAGCTCAGGCCGAAAGATGTACTAAACACAGAGAGTATTTTTCACTTTTAAGTTTATTAGCAGTTAGCAACTGAATGACACATTTAAAAAACATTGTTCTTTTTCTGGATTTTGTATTTGTTGTATGAAAAATTGCTATATACTAAACAACTTATTACATTTCAAGTACTGTAGATATGATTTATTATTATTGTTATTGTATTACTCTCGGAAAACAATATATATATTATATATGTATTCTTATATAATATATATTATATATATATATAATATATTATACATATATTATATTATAAGAATATCGAAAGTATAGCTATCTATATGTCCATACATAGCTATACTTCCACTGAGGTGTTGTTCTTTTTGTTGTTCTTGTGGTAGCTGTTGAAGAAAAGCGAAGAGAAAGCACGTTGATTATTATTATTACTTACTCGCACAACGCACATTTATGTACTGTATATGTGTATTAATAAATGCTATCATTATGATTAATAGCTTACTATGTAGTATTTCATATATATATACTCGTAAGTTGGTTTGTAACTGTCATTATTACTCTGGCTATTGTTGTTATTATCATTATTACTTTTGATCAACATAGAGTTACTACAGCAGCTACGACGACATGTGGTGACAAATACCTATATGTAATGAAGTCGATAAAACATATTTCTCGGCAAAGAATGGTGCAAGCGCTTCATCTCTACTCATTTCTCCCCCATCAACGGAGAAATGCGTCTACATCGTACCTGACACATACTTACATTACACACACACAGAGAAAATATTCACTATTATGCTTTACTACATTTCTCTTTCTCCAACAACTTCCTGTTGCTGTTTGTTTTACTACATCATCATCATCATCATGTCTCATCATATCATTTCCGATTCCGTGTAGGTACTCTCATTACTCTTTTCTCAACAAGTCTTATTTTTTAAGTCGAATTATTACTTAGGTGAACTTGATTGCCTTCATAGCGTTGACATCTACAGCTTCCTCTCCGTCAAATTGCACACATACACACAAACATGCTGAATTTTAAAAATTCTTTGAACTAACTTGAAATATGACACTCATTGCGAGATATGATGTATAACTATAATTTACATTTACAATGGAGTTCACTTGTAGCATTCACCAGGATTTTACACTCTGATTTAACACATGAAATAGGCTCTCTTATTTTCCATTAAACCGTCTTTAAACCTCCTCATAGTATGAATTTGTGGGGTCCTTCCCTTCAACTAAAACTTGACAAAAATTCAATCAATTTGCCATGGTGCAGACAATAAAATTCATTTCTCTATAATGCTTCAAATGGAATCTCTGCTCGCTCATCTGTGCAAAAAAAAGATTTTTAGCTAAACTCAAGAATTAATTTGCCTATCAGCTGGTGCTAATTGCTAGGTGACTAATATGACCCCGTTACAACATATATGTTGCAAGTTTAACCGACTTTCCAATCTTGTCAAATGTACAAATCAGGAGTAAACTTGTGGAATAATAAAATATAATAATAATCAGAGTGAATTTAAAATTGTGTGCAAACGGATTACAGCGTGTCTTGAGTATAGGCAACCATTTACATTTTAGTAATTTAGTACACATTGTCGTGTAGAAAGCACCACCACAATAAATTGTTGCATTTCGCTGCTTTCTCGCCTTGAGAAAGCCACATCAAAGGAATAATGTCCAACTTAATCTCGTTGCATTGCATTGCAAGCAGTGGAAATTTTTAGTGAGTGTTTCATCATCCAGATCGAGAGCATATACTATATAGATTTGTAAATGGGCCAAGGCAGCTTATTCGTTAATTATTTAAAACGCGACCCTCTGCCTGACATTGGGCACGGTCGCTATATAACAACTATATATAGCCTTACTTCAAACTTGCATGTACTATCTCTATGCCACTAATAATTGTAAATATTTTGTAGTTACAATCTATGATCAGGATGACTGAAATATTTGCACGGCCAGGTAACAGTAGTATTGTATATCAAGTGATTATAAATTGCTCAGGTTCAACAAACAAGGTAATTTTTGTTACATCAGTGCTTCAACTTAATTTTCAAAATACTGCTTTAAAAAATGACACAGCTCAATCATTATTACAATGAGATACATGAAATTTCACACTGCTTTCACCACCAAGTAAATACATGAGGATGATTGGAATGGGACAGAAAAATTATAGCAAGCAACGTCGAGTTCTTCACATTCATATGACGCTTGAATGAATCTGGGAACAAAATTCCAATTCGGCTTGATTGTCTTTTGCTACAAGACTCATCCAAACCACTGTAACTATACTATAGCAGACCCAATGACCCTTAGAAGAACTCGTAGTCAGTTTAATCCAACCACATAACCTACAAATTCCTCTCATATCATGACTAAACAACATCGATGATAAGTGCAGAGAACTTGAGCAGCCAACTGATTACTATAGAGTCCTTTCTCTAACAATGAATCCCAGCACTTAAATAAGACGAACACTTTTTTGGCTATGATTTTAATTTAATTATTAATAAATAAATAGCACATATTTTGAGGGCAACAACGTCGAATGAATAATTGGAACCGTTGGAATTAAATGTGGAATGAGTCCAACTGTACAGGTGAGTTCGAGATTTCTCCTCTTGTCATTCGTTTCTCCATTTGGAGTAATGTTTAATTTTGTAAACGGCGAGATCAAGTTCAAAGTATTTTTCAGTCCACTCTCACAGTCAGATTACTTAATCTGGTTCATTAGAGTAGTGACATTCGATAAATGCATAACGTTTTCATTAACGACTGGTTAGGTGAAAGCATTTTGCGACGGCATCTACTGAGTGAGTGAAAATGTGTAATCAATAGTCAGCATTCAAAGGAACAATAGTACGAGAAAAAAAACTATTGACAAAGAGTTTCTGTGAAGGAAATAGCACAACAGATGCATTATCGCCATGAACGGCTCAAGTATTAGTTATTAGTAGACATTGATTGATGACTCCTCTCTGCCTCAGTTCTGTGACCGCTACTAAAAGTCAAGGACTCCGAGCACAACAGTACGTACTAAAAAAAACTCTCATACTCAGTCAGTTATTGGGACAACTTGAAGAGTTATACTTCTCGATACAGGACATTCTTTGTGCCCTGCTGAGGTCCATGAGTGTGTATATGAACGTAATTAAATCTTACATTACGAAGAAGGCCATTTCCGATTTCCACACTATTACCCCTCAGAGTTTTTAAATTGAATGGCACGGTGTAATGCATTGCTGCCGGTAAGAGGCTTGACTTGAGTGGTAATGTAACTATAAATATATGTGTGCATAAAGGCGTGTACCAAAGGACTTTTTGATCACGCTGAAAGACCGGACCGGAAGGCCCTATACAAAATACAATTGACTTGATTCGCAATGTCTGTTGTTTATGTTAGGAATGGGATTCTCTCTCTAGACATGACTTTTGTTGTTGTGAATTTATACAGACATGATGACTTGAAAGTAATTGCTAATACTTTTGTTCTGCTAATAAATCTAATGCACTCAAACTCACATCTTCCCGGCATTGACTCTTTAAGGTTACATCCGTGAAGGGTTTTGAAAAACAGATTCTTTGAAAGATTATTACCATTAGTAACTTTACATTAAAAAAGGTGGACTATAACTAGATTTTTTTTAAAAACGAAACAAGCTTTGGAAACAATTAACTCAAATGACACATCACGCACAACAGTTTTCTCAACTTGTAATAACTTCTTATACAAAATAATGGCATTGTCATTTTTCTCTAATCCTATAGTTTGTTCACACTAATCAAGGTTTCTATAAATGCAACGCTTTTCAATTGCCTGCAATTCATTTTTTTTTAATTTTTGTAAAATCTCTTTCTGCTCATCAAAAAATATAAATAATAATAATTGCCTTTACTAGACATTTCCAACGTTATGTCCTCTTCGCTTCTCTTCTTCATGACAGCTAATATTCGTTCTCTTTACATTGAGCACTCTCTTGTCAGCAACTTCCGTGAAGACTCGTGGAAGTATCTACTGCAACCACCCTCGTATTACACAACTGGCTTTTCCTTATTCCTCTGTAAACACTCACAAATACACGTAGTAAAACACACGTATACATTCTGAAATTATTTGCCTCATTCAACACGACATATGACCAAGGTGTTCGTATAACAAATGTTGGATTTAAGATCAGATATTCAAAACTATAACTACTACTGCATATTTATTGCAGAAAAGTTTTACTATGACCGACCGAATACGAGTAATCGTGAAGATTGTCAAAAATACGAAGCGACACGAGCCTAAGCATTGTAGCATGTCACAATTGAAGACGCTTATCAGAAGATATTTATCGCAACCTTAAACAGCTATACAAACACTTGTCTAAAAGTCTGAGAGAATTACGAACAACATTTAGGCTTGAGTCACATTATTAAACCGTCAAGAATTTGTGTTCTACAGTAACACGAGGAAGCCGACTATTTTGTTTTTTATTATTATGCCGAAGTATGCGCAGAGTGCTGGTAATCTTACCAGCATAGTCCTCATGTTGTATGTATTATTACAAACACAATTTTATTCTTGTCGGTCTAACAGTGCTGAATTTTCTATTTACGTATTCCTTCGTAGAATTTTAAAATGTGACCCAAATTTAATTAATTTTAGCAATCTCAGGAAATAATTGAGCTCAACAATCGACGTTGTGGATGCTTTTTAGTATCAATAACACGACCTATCTCTCCAAGTCTGCAGCCCATAAGGGGTTGCAAAGCAAGAAACATATCATTGTTGTAGCAAATGTTCAAGTAACTCAGCACCCAGTGCAACGATTAATAGAATTAAGTTATTCAATGTTCATATGACAAGCATGTAATTAACATTCAATCGTTTTCATCGTAGAAATGGTCTACAGTACATGGCAGTGAGAACTGAACCGCGCTGAACATTTCAGAGTTAACCTGGATCAAGAATGGAGAAGGCTTGTAGATGAAGGAGACTTTTCACTAGCTCCAGAGAGGTAGCTTTATCAGTGACTTTCTGCTGCAGTTTTCGTAATCTTTTCGCCACATATGTTTCCTTATCAGGAACATCTTGCAATCAGGATTTCCTCGCTACAAAATGACGCAATCAAGTTAACTTTTAAAGTGACAGAGACTGTAATAGTAGACACAAATTAAATCTAGCGAGATTCAAATTTATAATGCTTTGATACAGCGGAGGTTTCCCACGAAGGAGTCGCAGATATGGCAGCAATGGCCAAAACATTTAGTTTCCTACCTGTAGAATCTATTTCTCGTAGTCCTTTTTGCTACGCTTGGAAGCCATTTTAGAGTATCTCAAGATGCGAGCTATACCATAACTTGTGTTTCACAAGTATTCACATATCCCTTTACCTGCGGAATTCCTAAAAACATGCATGTGGGATGAAATATGAATTTTAATCTTTTATCTCGTTTCAATCTCACTCTTCTTCCGGCATTTCAGCATTTCAGCCCATGTGAACATGTGATTATCTACTCATCTCACTCAAAGCCACATGCACTCAAATTGAGAACATTATTAACGCACCGAATTTTGTACCGTCATTAAGGTGTGACACGACAATTACAGATGTTATGGATTATTCATACTCATATGTTGTACGAATGACATTGATCCCGTCCGTGTCGGATATTCTACCGACAGTATAGATGTTTAGAGAACGCACACTTTGTCTATCAGCCATGTTTTACGCCTAACGTTTTAAGCCTATGAAACACTACTCTACAAGATTCTTCTAGAAGATGACTTTCTGAATCGTTCATTTGTTGTCACAAGCACTGGCGTCAATGTGTCTTCAGAATTCACTCGTATAATGCTAAGCTGAGGCATCATTTGAAATTATGCTGCGTACATCACCGTTTCAACTCAAAATGGCCTTGTCACCACGATAACAGCGAGAAAAATATTACGTCAACACTAATGAATGCATGAATGATCTGAAGATGTCACACCGTGTTTCACGTATGATGGAGCAATAATATAACACCGTTGCTAACCACTACGACGGTTGCGATGATTTAGTGCGCTAGTTTTACGATGGATGTACTATACTCCTTATATTCCTTGTAATAGTTTTCAACAAAGGTTCATTTGCAGAAAAAAATGTAGGAAAAGACGGGTATGAGAAGCAAGTACAAGGTAGGGCAAGAGTGTCAGAACATTTGTTCCTCCCGTCTGCAACATTAACATGTGTCTAGCCCATCTTATCTGAAGTCGCTTTACCGCCGCAAATAATTATTATTATTATTTGTCAAGCTCTATTTGTTTTTGCACATAGACTACATTTCCTATCGTAAAATTTATTTCTCTGCTGGCATATCTACAAGAAACTATGTCGATATTTCCATGAGCTTTCCTCCCTCCCTCGCTCTCTGCGTTCTTGACAAATGTCATGCCGCCGTCCCACATATACACATGGCGCTTGATTCTACAGCACGGTAATAACTGTTAATGTGTACCAATAAATGTTATTGCATATCGAATGAGGTTAACCCGAACACATTCCATCATGATAGGAGGATGACGGCTCTCTGTCAAAAGCGTGATCTTTCGGAATAATCGTCAGCATAAAAAGCTTTCAGTTATGTACCGGCAGTAGTAATAATAGTCATAATTATTTTCTTCTTCAGCAATAAGGAAAATTGTAATAACAGAGACATCCGTGGCTATGTTTGCACGGTCAATTACAAGGATTCCAATGCTACAGCCACAGTAATAACGAAGATAACTTGAAACATCCTCTCATGCACCGAGTCCAGGATAGGACATTAAAGACAAGCAAGTTTACACCGATGAATTTTATATAAGTATAGCATTATATTGATCGGTCCATCCCATTCAGAGAAGCTTCGTTACTGCTCATTGCTACAACAACAATCATACGAAGTCGTGTCACCATTTGTCATTGCTACAAGATACCGGTTCGCATAATCATTCCACATTTTTGCTTTGTATTTTTATATTATTATTATAATAGTAATTTTTTTCTTAGTACTACTTTGGCAGACTTGAAAAGTTAACAAGCTTATGCTGTAAGCCCACTACAGTATATAAATTACAATGAACATTATGGTTACTCCTCTCTGGCCTGCATTATTACTATTGTTTTTAGTAAATTAGCTGGGAACGCCGGTGCACCATCAGGGAGAAAGAATAAATACGGCTCTTGTTGCACATAGTTGTTGCTCTTATGACTAATAAATGCTCCTGTTATTTGCACATCCAAGCTATTCGCACACATACCCTTAATTCTCATATAATGCATACAATATACTTAACTAGGCTGTTTGATTGATTGATTGTTGAATAAGGAACAAAATTGCTCAAGCTTAGTGTGTGTGTGTAAATTGTAGTACTAGTAGTAGTAGAGACACAAGCATACAGCGTGTAATATGTGTAACAACGGTACTGATATAGATAGATTCCTATTTACGTAGTCGTGGATTACATTCACATTTTTTGTTTTAGCATTACAATCTTTCTATATTATATATCAGTAATACATGTTCCGTATTACAGTCAAAATAAATTATGAATCCCCCTTGCTATGCACAAACATATTCAGCGAAGACGACGATAGTATTAAGTAAATGCAAAAATAAATAACGTCTGTGTTGTGTAAAGCTCGAAAATAAATTGTTCAACAGTATTTCTTCTTCCTTCACATTACAAACCTATAATATGAGACTTTGATAAATGACCGCTAATTAATAACTATACAAGGGAATTATTATTGTAATAACAATATGCCAACAACGATAAAATTAGCAACAATCATCAAGTTTATAGTGACAACCCTATAACGATATATTTGGAAATACAAGCATTTATTGATGAGAACGAGAAGAAGGAACAATAGAAAGATTGGGAAATAATTTAAGAAGCCGGGGGCTTTGATAACTTGTTTGTAGAAGTAGTGGGATATATCTCCTTGCCCAACGGTAGTAAAAATTCTTGATATTGCTCGTACAGCCAATAATCAATTACACAGCACACTGTCACAAATTGGAGACTCTTGCTATGATCCAGCGAAGATTTGATTCATTTCCAAACGCTGCCCTTGTTGTTTTAGTCGTCTTCATCCTCATATGTGATCTTGTCTTCACTTTCACTTTCTTCTCTATATCTGACTGTCTTCCTGATCCTCTCATCTGTCAATTGACTCTTCCCTATTCATCCCGTTTTGAATCAGATTACGCTCATTCCTATGGCTAAGCATACTTTATAGTAATTGTAATGACACCACCTGAGAGTGAATAAGGTTTCCTTTTCCCACCTTATTTTCCACACGCACACACATTGCACTTGAATAAACTAGTCTCTATATACGTACTGGGATTATTACATGAGACAATCATGACAATAATAGTCATCACCGTCATCATCGGTATTTTTCTTCACTTTAGTTAACATTGATATCGTTTTATACACAGAGATATAATAATAATATACTTTATACAGATGTATATACACATTCATATGGTGTGAACATGAGAGGTTTTCCTTGTCATCTGTAACACGTACGTATCTACAGAGATAATTTGTATGTGAATGCACACATGTAATGTATTAGACGGAAGAAGCGGTAAAAATTATAATAATATTGCACAGACACACACAACTTATAGGTTTGTTGAAATTTGTAGTATATATAATAATATATTTGTTGTTGTATTAGACAGGTGAAACCCACGGGGTCGCTAATAGCCGATCTTCCTCCTCCGTTCTCTCTACAGCACTTCTAGACACGTCTACTACGGTCACTACATATTACGTAACACTAAACTATTCCTGCTACTGGTGTCTTTTCATGTGAAGAGCCAAATGATCTGATCTGGAGAAGCACCGATCACAGTGTACGCATTTAAATGGCTTAGCCCCGGTGTGTTTTCGATAATGTCGAGTGAGCTCGTCGGACCTTGCAAACCGCCACTCACAACCCTCCCACATACACTTGTATGGCTTCTCTCCTGCAACCACAAGCAAAAGGACAAATTAGTTAATTAACAATAGCACATTATCATCACACCTTTCATTGTCATCATCATCTACATCATCATCATCATCACTGTCACTCTGTTTTGGGGAAAAGGGCAGCGACCGCTCTTTCCTACAGGGCCGCGACTATCGTCCACAAAGGCAGCAGACGTGCTCATCATCTCAATTCCAAGCTTTGTCGTCATGACAAACGCAGCCTTTGTGAATGTGTCTTGTAATGTGACATAATAATCAGCAGGATCAGAGATGTTTCAGCTTCGTATTAGGCAATTATCTGTCACTATCAAATTCATTTCCATTGTGAATCCCATTTCCTTGTATGTGACTTGTAGTGTGTGTCCAAGAAGAGGGATGAAGAGAATGAGCTGAACGGTAAGTGTGTGGGTGTGTGTAAGTCAGAGAAATGCCACCCTGTGGGATGTTTTCTTGCCAGATTCCTGTGTTGTTGCCGCTGCTTTTACCGCACCATAAAATTCATCTTTGCGTTGATGTGGACCATGCTGATGATCTATTGCTTAAGCCCTGACCTGACCTTTGAGTACTTGTAGAACCACATCGTATGAATGCAAATGAGTGCTTGCTACATGAACATGCATCAGTTAATGCAATGCTTATATCCACTGTGGATCACACGTGCGTTACACTATAAATAATAGTATATAGGCTTTTTATTTACCCAAGAAACAGACTTGGAAGAAATAACACGTGTGTATCCTCTATCCATAATTAGCTGCCCCATGGCTACGCTGTAAAGTAGGACTTGAAGGATATAAAACAATGACAAGTTTTCTCAAGCTCATGCTAAATTTCTCTCCCGTATAATCAGCAAACAGCTCAACTCGGCTGTTAGCGTCCAAATTATGTGCCGCGAACAAGAAGGGAAGGCAACAGCGTCTTCCACGTTACATTCTCCGCCTCGTGTACACATCCACATGCTAGTTTGCTCCTGCATAATTTGACTATTAAAATGTGGTTTTAATTATTTATGCTCTCATACGTACTAACTGAATCTTCTCTGTGCTACTTTCATGCACAGAGGCGGCACACAGCACGGATCAGAAAAATGTCAGTAGTACCGGCAATGAACCGGCAGCAAAAATCGTCCAGTGAGCTACCCGACAACAAGGACAGGTGAACCATGTAAACTCACACGGTCAAACGGGTCAAGAAGAAGAGGAAATGTCTTGGCAGTAGGTAATACTCATGTGATTTAAAATTTATTTCCCTCTCCATCTTGTTGCCTTAAAATGTGTCTGCCTGACTCGTAGCTATTACAAAGCCATAGCCATAAAATTTAATGGGAAAAACTTGACTTTTGGACAGACTGCGCCGGAGGAGCGGCCGCAAGGGGCACCATGTGACACGAAGATTATACTATGCGCCGAGTATGCTCATGTCCTGTATCAGACGAATAGCATGATGAGAGAAATTTTTGTACACAGCCGTTGGTGTGAGCTCCATGTGCAGTATGCACGTGTGTATGGAGTTAGGACTATCTTCCATAAAATTCCATCAATTATTATAGTGGGACATTTCAGCATTATATTTAGCACTGACACAGTCATTTGGAATATGTAAATTCGTATTAATTTACATGTAAAAGTAATCATTCCTACTAGGTGCATTAGCATATGAGAAACAGACTTTCCCGAAGGTTCTTCAGTGTATGACCTAATACCAAGCTGCGTTTCTACAAACATACACGTACGCATGTGTGCTCAATGCACAATTGCACACGTGAGTACACTTGTGCGTGTATAATTAATCGCTTAGAGACGCACATAGTGAGAGCGGAGCTGCTCAAGGTGAGATTATTATTTCTTCTCCTTTATCTACGATTTCAACCGAATATAATCATGCAGTTTCGAAATGTTCCGATAATTATTCCAGTGTCATTTAAATGTCATGTTTGTACTCTCTCAAACATACAAACGCATACACCCACCCATAGGATTCACAAAGTGCTGATTTCCACACGCTCACAGCAACGCGGTAAAAACTCACCAAGGGATTGTCAGATTCATGTCTTTTACACCAATAATACTGATACTAATAGTGCTTATAAAGGCCGTCATTAGATTTCACGTTTCTCTTCTAGGACGGTGCCCTTTGATTCAATGGATGATCGCTTAGAGTGAGAAGGTCTTGAAAGGAAAGATTATTAGTACGCATACATTATACGTGCTCTATGTTCTGTTACCACTACTGCTGCTAACTGTGCAATCTTTCCTATCCTATTATTATGTTGATTACTTGAAAGAGCATATGGAAGGAGTCTGCGGTTACATGATGTTGAGCTGAGCGAAGCTTGATCAGTAATGCACAGCACATGAGCACGGGGGAAGCCGTTGGTGTACAACGAAATTTCGGAACAGAAGAAAATGTTTGAGAAGATGGAGGACATGGCGTTGGGTAGTGTTGCTAAGACCGAGATGGATTTCAATTCTGCTCACGTCTACGAATAGTTAGACAATTTTCTTCTTCATTTGCACTTACTTCTCTATAGTCCGTTTTGCATGCGCCTGTATTTGATATGACCCCGACTCCGATGGTTGGCAGAGAGATTAAATCTTATGTTTTAATAAAGCTTATACGTCAGTATTAGTATTATATGATGAAGAAGAATATGTGGGTTTTTGCACACTCATTTTATGTCTCGCCTTCTCCTTCTTACAAACATGTGTTGGTATATTTGTCCCTCGGAAACTGAATGATGATTGTCTTATAATGCGCCATTTTTACGAGCCCAAAATAAATTAATAATGATGATTCCTAAACAACCCTGCTAGTAATGACGGTAATTTGAAATTTTAATAGCGTACACACATATCCTCAATATTTTTAACGGCAGCGCTTTAATGCCCCCAAATTCACCTTGCAGCTTAACTGCACACGTGTAAGTTACACGGGTAGACAAAGCGAGATGGTATGAGCATAAAGCTTGCAGTGAACGAGATGTTCGTGATGGTGCTACTGATGAAGAGGAATCCAGTTAGACCGGATTAGCATTACTTTACATGTGTGTATTTTTAATTCTTCTCCCGCTCATGTGTGCGCCTCCAGCGTCATCAGATTTAGATGACTAATTTATGGGACATGATCAATTGAGTATTTCTAATGGAATTGTAACTTGCTTCCGCTGGTTCATTCTTGGCGAACGGTGATGTCATTTTAAAAGAGGACAGGATAATAATAATTATAAGTCACGAGGGAACTCCAACAAAAATATTCATTTAAACTCAAGGAAAGGTCAAGCATGATTCTTGTGGCAAGAGGGAGGAGAATCTGAGGTGGTGATTAAATTGAAGGATATTTGCGGGAGAAACTCTTAAGGGAAAACCACAAAGTTGACTTCGATGGTAACACGACGGAAGTGTAGCAAAGACAGACCGCGTTTCTCTTTATTTTTCCTCACAAATGTCAAAGCACATGTGGAAGAGGAAAGCAACAAGGACAGGATTAGTTTATAGAGAATTCCCCTCGTCACAACAACAGCATCGTTATAAAGAACAGGCGGAACTATTGATTTTGAAAGTTTGTCAATGGCAAGATGATGACGGGAGAGAGAGAGAGGAATGAGAAGGTTACAATAGGCGCAAGCGGTGAGTCCGGAGTAATCTTTCTCACTGTCACGGATGGCTATGGAAGTGCTAAAACATGACCAGAGGTAATGGATCAAAGGGAAGCAATCATTACTATGTATGTGTCACTGCTCATGTCTCATGTTACGGGGCTCGGGCACACATAATTCACACACATGAGAAATCAAAACAAGTTTCGTTTCGAAATTGTTTCCCCTATCTATCAGAGGGAAGAAAGGAAAAAGTTCAAAAAGTTTGTGCTTAAAACAAAGAGATCGATGACGAGAAAGACAGAAAGAGGAAAATTCGGAGTGGTTCCAAGTGTACACTGACTGAGAGTTACCACGGACACAAAGGCAAGGGACGATTGAATGGTACACAACGACTACTAAGAGAAAGACTTACCAGTATGTGTTCGTTCGTGAGCCTTGAGATGTGAACTCTTGGTATACATTTTCTTGCATCCCGGGTACATGCACCGATGATTCCGCCGCTTCTCGGAACAATCATCTGAGGATCGACTGCTCAGCTTGACTCTTGGTGAGGATGACAAGGAAGAGGAGGATGTTGTGGAGGATTTACTACTTGTGCTAGAGTTACTACAACTACTATTTTCGTTAAGGTTATTATTGTTACTATTGTTGTTGTGGTTGTTGTTAATAATATTATTATTGTTGGCATTGGATGCTGCGAGAATGAGTTGAGGTGGTCGATGAAAGAGGAGGGTGGGCTCAGTGAATTTTTTTCGACGCACTGACGAGGTTCCTATGGTTGAATTTGTATTATTGTTGGATGCCACTACTGTTGTTGTCTGGGGATTCAGCATCACACTCCCGTTGCTACTATTGAAAATGACATCACTGTCTCCGTCCGTCAGCTCCGTGGCGGAGGTAGGGGAGGAGCAACCGGAACTGAGAACGTCCAGGGAATCATTGCTATCGCTAAAATCTAACAGGCCTCTCTGAAGGAAATCTGTAGGCGAGTCTGAGGTTGTTCTTCGCTCATCATGATGTAATGACTCAGCCTCCTCATCCGATAGTTTAGGAGACGATGAAATATCACCAAGGACGGAATTGACTATGGTAAAATCAGTATAGGACGGATTTGTTGTCTTATGATGACATTTGGGATATGGATCTTCCTTCAGACACCTCTCCAGTTCGTAACATGCCTGTGAATGCATAAAAAAGACTCAATTCAATATTACCATCCAGAAAAAAATAAAGTGTTCATGGTCAGCAAAAATCTTGCACAAACATCCCATAATTCACTTAAATCATCATCATCCTAATCAATCCTTCATGTTCCAGGCTTGTTGGATGAAAACTAAGCAGTCAGTGAACCTTTCTTATGCCCATCTTACTCCAGATCACTGAATTTGTGTGTTTACATGATACCTTGTCAGATTCCATACGCATACTGGGTGTAAGATAGCTGCTCGAAATGAGGGGCCTAATCGATCAAGACAAGGAAATCAATTGCTGTCAACCATTCCCGTCTCTTCAAATCTCTCCTCATATTGACCGAGAGGACGAGATGTCGGGATGAGAACGAGGCCACTTCTCCTACGCTACATAATTGATCCTAACAAGCTACAAACACAGAGACAAGATGAGGATTTCCTCTGCATTAATTCCACGCTGCCAGCCCCCATGAAAGTTCCCATTGCATCCTTTTACCAATTACACAAAGGAGAATTTTAACTGAGGCACGCACCCAACCAGTCATTATAGCTTCTCTTGTCAAAATAGGGTGGAGGATGAGCCTAAATAATATACAGAATATCTAAATATTGTACTATGGACAGAGAGAGAATTCACTCATTTTCGCATCGCTCACGTCTCATTCGTGTTCCAACCATTAAACATACAGCAATGTCGTTCTGTGTGTTAGCTCTATGTGAGGTAAATTCTCATACCCGCACACTTCCTGTGTGTGTGTAATTTCCCCATGGAAAATCGATGTCGAGAACATGGCACCACAAAATGCACATGCTATACATTTGCTAGTAATGTGAAGTGATTGGGACGAGGAGGTAAAGCTTTGCATTGGATTGTAGAGTATAGTCGTGTCAAATTATCTGTCCAAATTCCCCCTTATCCCATCATTGCCTTCAATTTCATGCTCTACAGCTCATCCTTCGCTGTGTAAATTATCCGTCAGAAAGCTGGAAATTTGTCTCAATATCTATCTCCTTCCTCTCAAATCATCCTTGAGTGTGGTCAAGGGAGGTAAGTTGTTCTCCTGTGACAAATTTCCCTTTGATTATCCTCTTGAGGTCATTGCCATTACCATCTCATTGCCATTGAGAAAGGACAAAAAATATATAGGCGAAAACATTGTCAATTCTCTTTGCATACGGGAAAAGCCAGTCAAATCAATTTATAATTTCCTCTACACAACACAGCCAGACGACGGCTGCAATAAACATGAAGCAGGCTATAATTAGGCTATTGCTGCTGTCGCTACAGTACTTACTATTCAGTCCCGATCCGTCGAATTAATCTGAGCAATTACACGGAGTTAGCCGTATGCATACATGTATGGTGTATAAATGTGAACGATGTTGAATATAAAATGTACCACACTACTACACTCTCATTAACTGTCTGCTGCTTACTCCTGTCATCGCTTGATTGAGTCTGTGCTAAGGTACAGAAGAGACGTATTGGGAGAGAGAGGGCCATGGATCTAGTCTAGAGACTTGAATTCCCACCGGCTGATTCTTTCTCCATGCATTCTTTTCTTTGAGACGGTCACATAGTCTACGTGTAACTTGTACTTGGGTCATAACTGTGGCAGTTATGTCAGTTAGCAAGTTTGATCAGGCTCTCATTCGTACTGTCTACCCTATCTGTATGCATGTGTACACTTTATGTACACTACTATCAGGGGAAATGTATCCTTTCACGGAATTTCTCGCTCACGCTTGGGTGACTCATTCCCCGCTTTACAAGTAGGCCAGCCAGATGAAGGGAAAAAAACAAGGGAAAACAAGTGGATATGTGATGAAAAAATCCCCCTTCACATCCTTCCATCATTTTGTCCAAAAAGGAAGTAGAAATAAAATTAGGTCTGCTCAAAGCCCAGTAAATCCCTCACAGTTCACTTTCGCATAGACCAACCGACCACAGACCAATCGAATCTACACGAGAGTCAAGACATCATTCAAGGTGAGTAAAAGAGAGAGATAAAGAGAGGGGAAACGTAGAAGAAAGTAGCCGCCATCGTCGTGATCAACAACAAGAAAACAGTGTGGTAAAAGACGTTGCAATTGTCAGGCCACTCTTATATGCTCCCGTCTATACTCTTCCAAGTCCTCGTCTGTTGTAGTAGCAAGCTGTATACTTATTCATGCTCAATGACGCTACTTCTTGTACAAGTTGACTCTTGTGTTGCACATTTTAACTACTTGATCGTTAGTAATAGCCAGGAGCGTAAAAGGAGGAGAAGGAAGACGACGACGACCTACAAGAAGAAGAAGCAGTAAAGGAGAGAGTCATAGCCAGAGTGGGTATGTGTGGGGAAAAGGGAGAAAGGACTAAATATTTTTCCTGAATTCAGCCAAATTATCGATCCTGTCCGAAAAAGTGGTCGATACCAAGTCTCCGTGTCTAGTAGTATGAATAGTGCTACGGCGGATAGTAGGGCGAGGATGGAGTGAGACGACGACGGAACCGGGTATGCTGCACACACGATTATATACACGTTACATACATACGCACACATTCTCCCAAGCCCTCCTGTCCTCCTCCGCCGCGTACACTGCACTCTTGGCGCCCAGAATTGCCAACCTTATAGACTAGCTTTCCTTCCTGCAACTACTACCACCACCTGATCCGCTTGCCTCTAAGTATACATATATCCGTATAAAATTGTACTTTCGTACTTAGTTTCAACCTATTCCCGCTGCGTCTCCTTTACACTGACACGCGAGTGTATGCCGCTTGTACTGGCATCCAGAGTTGCGAACCCTCATCCATATACACACACGCGGAAGAGCTCTTTCTTGGTTGATGGGGGAACTTGGATTTTACTACTTTTCCGACAGTCAGTCGTCCTCTCTGCTATTGCTCTCTTGTGTTCATATGCACTGCATGCAGACAGTGAAAAGCGGGGGTGAGCTGGCGTATATATACGTATCTACGTACATGGTAATTTTATGTACGTATGTATTTGAGTGAGAGGGAAACTAATGCATAAATTGTCTCAATCCCCGTTACATTCCTCCCTCCATATAGAAGACGTAATAATAGGGGAGAAGCGTTTACATGGCATGGTACACTGAAATAGCCAAAGAGTTCCAAATGTTCCATCTTTCTTTCCCTCTCACTATCTCACTCACATATGATTAGGCTACTGGCGTCACATTGGGCTACTACAAAACTAACTACGCTCGTGCATGGAGGCAATATGGCCAAAGTCTTCCTTTCATACACAGGCATACACACATGTATGATGTGCATATACATATATATGATGCTCAATTTGGTGCTTGTTTCTCTTCTTTCCTCACAGTTGGAGCAGGATGATCCTCGTGCTAAGTTGCTCGTAAGTTTGCTTGCTTTTACCCGAAAAATCCTCAGTGTGGACCCCGTTGCTCTTGTACTGATTCCCTGCTTTCCATCATGTCTCGCAGCAAATACTATCGCAAGAAGAAGCTGGAGCAGCAGCAGTGAAGCGTTCATCGAACACGACAAAACCAGATAGACTAAAAATAGGTGCCATGTATGAGAAGAACAACTACTGGCCGTGTCTTGAACATTGGAGAACGTATGACATGCACACACTCACAGACCATATTGCTACCCTTCGGCAAATGTACACATGACATCCAGTTCCGTGTTTGTGTGTGTGTTTGTGCGTTATTATCGGAGCTCAAAGTAGGAGTCAACTGACTGAAAGGGACAGAAAATTCGGCTATCAAAAACCTAAAAGAAAATACAATCCTCCTCTATCAGTATTCCTTTGGCTGCATGAAACATGTGAAAAATGAGTGGGAAAGGATTCTGGGGAACCACTATCAATCCATCTAGGCTTTGGTATTCCACACGTAGTGTTTGCGTACGTATGTAAATGCTAAATGATGCCTACACGTTTTTTGACTCGGTTTGTCTGCGCTCAATGTGACAGTACAATATGTCAAATTGTTAGAAGGGAGTAGAAAAATCGGAGCAATATTTTTCTTGGCAAAACAGAGGAATGAGAGCCAAGCGGATGGAGTTAATGGAAAGTCATGTATCAAACATTGGTGGCTAAAACAGCCGGAGCTGTGAGTAATTCAAGCCGATGGATGGCCAGAAGGAGGTGGGAAATGGAATCGGAGAATGTACAGCGACGAGGAGGATGATAATGGTAGCGGCGGGATTTCGTATGAGTGGTCAGCAGCAGCAGGCTCAAGAGTGGCTACTTGACAAAAAAATTACTTATGGATAGTAAGCAGCAATAGTCATATAGAACCCATGGAGTCGATTGGACCTGATTGGTCACAATTTATATGACCTTGTCCGCGAGACCAAGTACTTCGGAGAGGGAATGAATGCGTGCATATAAATCATATGGTACTTATAACTCTGGCAAAGGCTTAAATCATACAAAACCTCACCCTGAGAGCACTGGTCTCATATCGTTTGTTAGCTCAACTTGACAGTTAGTTTTTACCGCATGTTGTCCACACATACACACAAACGCATGTATGGACAGTGTCTACACTTATGTCAGCCGCACATACATTCTACGCTCATAAGGCCCTGAACAGTAATCATGAGCAGAAACACAATGCTTGCTAGTCTGTACGGGCACGGTGAACATCCGCTGATTTCATCAAAATGAAACATGCAATGTGGTGAACCACAAGTTATTTTCCAACCGTTGATGCTCCTAACTCAGTCAGTACTACTGCTCCTCCACAAACCCGGCCTCACTCCGAGTAATGGAGAACACTCCGTACGCACACATAGGAGGGCTTTTAGAAAGAGAGGCAGAGAGAGAGAGAGAAGTTGCGTGTTTTTACAGTGTAAAACTACCAAAGTGAATAGTGCTGAAGCTTATGATGGAAGAGGTCTAGTCGCCGTGGAATAGCATTCAAGTCCTTTGGGAGAAAATTCCCTGCCATATACGCATGCATACTAACAGAAAGAGACGTATAAATTCTGTTGTTTGTCTACAGGACAAGAGACCACTGCAGGCCCTTGCAGGCTTAAAACTTCTTCAAGAGAATAGAAAGCCCAATGGCGGAGGCGGAGGAAAAGAAGGCGAAGGGCTGATATCAGGGATTACATAGTTTCCTCCTATAATTATAACAGTAATAAGAGTAACAATAATAACAGACTTAATAATATGGTATCCCTGTTGGATTCAAGGGATGAACAAGAAAGATATAGACAGCGAATAGACTATCTAACATGGAGGCCATGGAATAGTAGAAAGAAAGGGAGAAAAGTAAAGGAAGAATTAAAACCCACGCCACCCATGGCTTGGAGAAAATGGTAGCACAATTCTGCCCATTTCACATACAGCACTTCCATAGCCTAAAGATCCAGGCATAGCGACGCACATGGTCATGGCCATCTAAACTACACAAATGTGTATGTTCTTTCTGTTAACTGGTAATTTAGCAAGCCATTCCATAGATATCTCGGTGTAGAGAAGTTTTTTTTACAAACATTTTCCTCCACCCTAATTTTTTCTCATTCAACCTCACAGAACTGTGTAGCTTTTCAACCAGGAACACAGCAGCTCCTTTACAGTCCTTCTGTTCCCTCATCTTTGACAGTGCTTATAAGTATATACGTGTGAAGAATGACTACTCCCGCCTTCATCTCTCTTAATGGTTACATTAAGTAGCCAGGCCATGGGACTTATATAGCGTGCCACCATTAAATATTTATATGCCGAATGGCTCGTTTCCACACGTTGTGAATTATTGTTATATTCCATCGCCTCTCTCTCTCTTGCTCATTCTCCCTCACACAACTGTCAGTCTGTGTGTGCTCAATGCAATAACCCAGTCCATAAGCTGGTGTAGTGCATAAACAGGGACTCATTTTCATGCTAAACAGCTTCCTTGAATGCATGCAAATAGAATAGGAATTTGAATCAGTCTTGTCCTTTGCACACACACATACACCCACATTGTGAAGCCGGCATCTGAGTTGTGCCTGAATATTGGAAAGAGATCCCTGTGCTGGTTGAGTAAAGCTACTAGAGTGAAATGGGTAAGGCCTGGCGAGTGAAGCAAGTTACGCTACTAGATATTCGAAAGTTCGAAATCCATCCTCTCGATTTTCGACGACTGCAGACGACATGAGAAATGCATAGTCATAACGAAAAGGGTCAGGAGATTGTTTTCAGCGGATTCATTGGAAGGGTTTAAACTCAAGATATTTACGTTCAAATCCTTTATCTGTTGGGATAATATTGAAGAAAAGGAGCAGTGAGCACACACAGTTCTACAGTGGCTCCTATTTTCCGAATAAATCCGACCGTGAGCGAGACAAAAGCTTTATCTCCCACCAGCCGTCCTGGATCAAGCTACCGCCAGCAGCAGCTTTACTTTTTCGGCACACATGGCCACATACACACATCATGCAAAATTACACGCACGCCTATACGACCGCGCGCGCACACAGACTCACATAGTGAAGCCTATTGCTTCCCGATCCTCTGCTACTGCTCCTTCGAGTTGATCGACATTTTTTTTACCAAACTCAGCACATTATTGAGAGCATATTTTAGCTTGCAAGGCAGAAAATATCTTATAAGCATTGCCGATTATTGTGTGCCTCCCAGTGCAGTGTATGTGTATGCTCGAGGAATGAAGGGGTCGGACTTATAATAAAGTAATGGAATTTCGCATCCGCGTTTTGCAATTTCTATTAGCGAATTCACGGCTTCCGTATGCACTCTGTACCATCCGTCGGCTCTATCATCATGCGAATGGCTGACGCTACTCTGGAGTTGACACCATTAAAATATCACAGGAGCTTGTTAAGTGAGAAACACAGCAGTTTCTATGCGTGTAGACGAGTTGGAGAATACAATTTAAGTACGAGTGCGGGAATTCCTCGCGGTATTTTCTGCCGATAACAGAAACGAGCCTGTACTTCATAAGAATTCCACATCTGCAAAAGATCCCTCACACACATAGAGGTAAGGCGGCATTTAGTGGAAGACAAACGTCATGTGGGTCTTGTCGCGCACACACAGATTGGAACGTGCAAAGAGCTATCTGCTTCCCTCTCTTCTGCCTCTTCTATTTTTACAAATAAAAATGACAATTTTAAAAGTAATTTAACAAATCCATATCCTCTTGCTTCACTGCCTCCTTCCACCACATCCTTTCTCCTCTGCAGAGCTGTACACATATGGCCCATAATCCTCCTGGGCCTATGGTCAATGGGGAAAGAAGGCATGTGTGTGTGTGTGTGTGTGCATTAATGCTCAGCTCATTCAACAACTGACTTCTTGCTCTTCTTCCTTTGCCCTTTGCCATAGTAATGATAATAATAATGGCTCGAGTTTTATACGGGTCGCAAGGGCAAAAGTTTACAGACGACCGAATTAGTGCGGTAGCACGTTGGAACTCACTGTATTTTCCTCTTCTCTCTCTCTCCTCGTATCTTCTCATATTAAATTTTAATGAGCTTTCCTAAAAGTTCATGCCTTGATTAAACTTTCCTCTCCACATATTTAATTTAGTGGAACAGTTTAATTCTAAACTCAACCAGCTTTTGCCTCCTCCTTTTCGTCTTCCTGCATCCAACTTTTTCTCAAACTGTCCATCTTACGAAACGAAATAGACGAATTGAGAGGGCAAAAATGTACACGATATATGTGCTTCATTGCGTAAGTATGTGACATTGGCTGTGCGTGAGTGGGTAAAACTGTGAGAGCTGTTGGATTAAATAATTTCGCTTTTGTGGAGATGATCCCGTATATGCTGGCAGGAAGGGGCAGATGTGAAACAGGTTACAGGACGGGGTTGAAACAGGAACGGCAGGAGAAGCAGAAAATACGAAGACAGAAGGCAAAGCTCTCTCCGTTCAAAGGAAAGGAAGAGCAAAGAGAGGAAGCTTTGCGAGAGAAATAAACAGACATTCATGGCATGTATCTGTAATGAGCCTAATGTTTTTAAAATTAGGGACTCCTTGTTTTCACGACTATTTTTTCCCTTCCAGTCTGAATAGCCCCTGTTCCTCCTAAAAACTTCTTGTGTTCTCTGGAAATTCACAGGATTAAGTCATGTGGAGGAAACAGCACGAGACACAGAGGTTAATTATAAAGGAGAGTGTAATAATGACTGGAAAAGACCTGGAAACTATGGCGCAATTTCACTCAATTCCTGCGCTAACATTGGAAAATCCTTTTAATGGAAACTTCTTTCAATTGAATCTTCATTACTATTCCACTTGCTCTCTGCCTATCCATGACGTCATAGGAGTGTAATACGACGACACATAGGCAAATAATTAAATATTTCGTATTTTTCTCTACTGTACTATTGGCTTCCAGACTTGAGCTTCAGACAAGAGCATAGCATTTTTCGTTCCTCACACATCTCGCACACAAAATTACCATGAGGATGACTGATTTTCCCACTCACTCTACCCTCTGCTCCACATGTTTTCGGGTAATTTTACCACACATAGAATGGCATGCGGTCTGAGACAGTAGCACAAGCTCGAGCCGTCCAAAGTGACAGGGAGTTACGAGAAGAGCTTTTTACAGTCATGTGCATGTACCACGGCTGAAAAATATAGAGTGAGGCACAAGAATAAAATAGCACGGGGCTTTTTAAGAGGGGAGAGAGAGTCAGAAAATTTATTAAAGTCACATAGTAAAGGATGAGCGGCTGGTACAAGCAAGAGGAAGAGATATAGAGGAACTGCCTGAAATGAATCCGAATAGAGTTTGCCTTGTCATCGGTTACAATGGTAGCAATAGGAGATGGAGGCCACTAAGCTCTACTAGCTTTAGTAAGTACAAGATGTAGCTCACAGATCTTTATTCAATGAGGACACAACATGAGGCTTGTTAAGAAGTCTCTCACTCTATGCCTGTCTTTCTCCCTCTATCTCCAGTCGGGGTAAAATTCATTCATAATTTTTTATCATCAGAAGCACACAGCCTCACGTACACATCCACAAGTACATCCATTATCTTTCCATATTCATTCTATTTGTGCAAGTGCCCTCCACAAATCCTTCCTTCGCATTTCCGCTCGATTCACCGATGCCAACCAACTTCAAGCTGACAATTTCAAATCTGTCATGAGATGTAAACTTCACAGTTTTTCAATCATGGACCTGGAGAGTTTCAATCTGATGAAATTATCTCCACCTGAGCCATTCAGTTACCAGTTTTCACCGGAATCACCATAATGACTATTGTTATTAGGACGGAACATGGTATCAGTATAACCATGTTAGTGAAATGCAGTGAGGCTTCAAGGTGCTAATTTGTATTAAGAGAAGCTGTAAGCTGAAGATGTGAAGAGAGCGAGAGAGTGCGCGGGAGTATAGTCATGGGCTTATGGACACAGTGATGCTAATTCGTTTGCTAATGGGCTCATATACTTATAGAAAACTGACCAAAGTTTAGCTTAGGGCTCTGATAATACTCTGAACATATACATACTTCACATAGGTGCAGTAAGGTAGGACTAGGCGGGCAAGATCTTTCGTTATGGATAACAACGATTGCACGCCCTGCATATAAATATCTATATATGTTGTCATTACTGCCGTCAATTTTAGCGATTTAAAAATGTGCTGTGAAGGACAAGAGAACCCAAGGTTGTTTCATCTTTTTCATAGCACCATCACGAGAATGAGCTGAGCGATGATGCCACACGGATCACAAGGATCAGCATCATCAGAGCAAATGAAAGTAGTTAGACTTAGCGCCTTCATTATCTTCATTATGAACGTCACTTCCTACTCTTCAATCTAATTACCTTTGTGTTTACTTACAGATTAGCATGAAAATCATGCGGCTTTGTAGTCATGCAATATGACTATGTGGCATATTACGCATATATAGCCCATATATTTTATGTGAGCCTTTGAAAATAAGACGCTGTAGAAGTCCATGAAGGTTTCTAACTCTCTTTCCAACTCTCTCTTGAATACACTATGTACGGTGGACAATAGAAGGGCTTTCCTATTGTTACAATCTCTTTCTCTGTCACTCCTAATGTGTAGGAATTCTGGACATGGTCCAGAATTCTATTCTCTTCCCCTTGGCTCCCGCTCCGCAACTTTGGCCGTAGCCCACTTGATACGCATGTATTGACTTGTCACGGAACAATGGGGAAAATTGATGCATTTCCAACAACACGGAAAAAGGATCCGACTCAGTTCTATCCGTTTCCCCACATCCCCCATGCTCTCGTAGTTTGGCCCAGCATCGCTGATTTTCCAGGGGCTCTTTGTAGGGGCATTACATCCACAGTTATTCGCTTCTTAGCAAACAAATCGACAATTGAGGACTAAAGTAAACATTGCTCTGTGCAATTTTCAACTAACTAAACAGATGTTACTGATTAGTGGGATAGCCAGGTCAGGATGCAGAGGAAGTTTGGAGCAAGGGGGAGAGAGGCACGATGAGATTCACACACATTTGAGTGCACAACTAAAACAAAATGTGTGAGCATGGAAGTGTGAGTGTGAGAGAAGCGTGTAGAAAAGTAAACAAGGCGGGTAGAGCGGCTGTTGAATGGTTATTTATACGAAATTCATATCCTTCGTACGTGATCCACATTTTTCTCTCCTCAGCGAAACTTCTCTTGTGCAAAATCAATACATGTACAAATGGCTTGCGTGAGGACAAAAGAAGCTTTGAATGTGTAATATGTACGGTGGATATGATGATGAGAGTGGATCTTTTAGAGTGTCGTAATCTTTACTTATATTTAATCATTCCAATGTGATGAGTTGAGACCACAGGTTGTTGTGTAGCATCGAAGAGTTTTCCGCAGTCTTAAATGCCGGAGGCAGCTACTGCTGCTGCTAGCACATCTTTAATAATTTTAAAAATGTGTTTGTGCATTGCATCACAGGCCATATCTCATCCATTGGTATGCCTTAATAATGGATGAGGACAACAACACTTGTGAGATTATTACAGAGAAGGAAATCTGGCAATAAAGCAGGAGACCTTTTAGTTTACGATACACACATGTCTGTATGCATATCAATTGTGTGCACAAAGATTAAATAATAATGCGTCAAATCCCTTCCTATTATCATCACACATATGACCCTTCAATTACAAGAGTGTACGAGATGAGCTTACTCATAGGGACAGATTGCGTTTGATGGAGACATGTACTATAATAGTATGTGTAGGTGGACATGACTGGATACATGTGTGTTCAATGCGTTTAATTAAAAGCGAACAACATACATGAAAGGCATGATTTTTTAACGCCTTCAGCCTTGGAATATTTTATCAAGAGTCAATATAATAATAGTAATAATGCATGGGCCGTCTTAAAATGAGAAATTGCTCCTAAGTTACGGTATTACTGTGTGAGAAAGCCCTCGGACTTTTTCACTCCTCTTCATCATCCTTTCCCTCGAGAAGTTATGCATAAATTGGTTTTCTCGACCTAATCAATGAATTCTGATCAACTAGTGCATATGGATTTATGCATTGCAAATGCACAGTAGTTGCAGAGAAGCGAAAACAACAGCTTATTTGCTATACGGGTGAAGGTCAAAACTATTCTATTCTGTCTGGAAAAAGTAGTCTAATATCACAGGTGAACACCTGTGATTCTGTGATATTAGACTACTGTGTATTATGTGGCTGTTTACCTAATAACAGAGCAATTGCTACATGCCCTCTGCATGTAATGGTGAGTGAGAACACTCGAACACTTATATTGAATTCAATAATCTTATCAGTGGAAACTCATTAACAGTTCAAACCTAACCATATGATGATCATGAATGGAGCGAGAGGGTTACTAGTACTACAACTCTCGTAATAACCAAAGGCCAAAACTATTACACCTTCCAATGGGGTGCGTTCTTAACAACCGTGATACATAACCTTGGCTCTTAGGTACTCTTACAGTCATACATGTAATACACACACACACTGATAATACCGGTTTGAGTTGCTTTCCCATCTTTTAAAAACAATTTTCCATTCCGCGTCCCCTTCAACAATAATCATTATTCCCTCATATTTGAAGGAGCAAATTACAATTTGTGATTATAATCACATCCTACTCCTCCTTTGACTCCCAACACGTGTGCAGACAGCCCAAGTTCACGTGTACACGGTATTAACTTTATGTTGGAATCGCCATGCCAGCTTAACCTGGAGAATACTAAAAATCACACAACACCAAGAGTTCCTAATGACCCCATATGTATGACATTCAATGATTTATCATTGTTAATTGTTTCTATGACGACGACAGCGAAGAGTGTTAGAAGAATAAAGTATGAATTAGAATTTCGAATGAGGACGAGCGCTTAGCTACTGCAATCAACCAACACTTTCAGTTTGTCATGCCTGCCAGGACTTAATTATGACTTTGTATGCTTCAGTTTCCTCACAGAATCTTACAGCACTTACACGTTATTACTGTTCCTTTCCTGCTAATGATGTGCACCATTGCGGGAGATGAAAGTGACAATTAAACCAGATTTAAGCGGATTTAGCCAATTTCGCTCATAATATTATCTCCATTGTGAGCATTATTCTCATGGCCTTCTGATCTGCTCATATTTTACGTTATATGTAGTTGCCTTTTTGTTACATTACTGCTGCCATCAATAA
The DNA here is from genome assembly GCA_034698825.1 of Deuterosminthurus bicinctus. Lineage (NCBI taxonomy): Eukaryota > Metazoa > Arthropoda > Collembola > Symphypleona > Bourletiellidae > Deuterosminthurus > Deuterosminthurus bicinctus. The sequence continues at coordinate 23,533 of JAQIWI010000100.1, read as the reverse complement.
ATTAATTCTTATTTTTGAGATCCTCAAAGTCACCTTTGAGCAAGGACTCTCTATGCACCCTCTATGCTAACATAAGCTCCACTCAGTCATACTCGTTGACTCATGTTGATTGCCCTTGACAGTGTTTGACAGGTCTTGACACATGTTCATGTACAAATCCAATTGCTTTTGTCCGTTCTTTACAAGTCCAGTCCAGGCTAGAAGCATCCTATCATAGGAAGCTTCTAGCTTGGATTTGTACCGAGACAGATAGAGCAACAAGGATGTCGCCTGCTTGTAATTCTACAGAGATTGAAGACCCTTGAGGTTGTAATTAAGATTATAAACCTTTGACGTTTTGGATCATGGGAGCATATTGCGAAATGTGTATTATTATTTTCATTTATAGTTAGAAAGAGTAGAGGTTCAATGTGTACATTTTGTAGTAGCCATTCAATAGCACAGAACATGGCAGTTACTAATGTGTAAATAATGCATAATCATTACCATGTTATTATGTGCACACGGAGAACAATTGAAATAATGAGATTACATGAGCTTATGTGTTGAGAATGAGAAGAGCTCAAACTAAGCCCGTCCTGCCTTTTGTATGGATCCTCATGACCAAGTCGAGTATAGAGATCATAATGATGCTCAGAGGCAGTTCCGAGTGAAAAAAAACAACATATATGAGCCAGAGAGAAGTGGCATCTTGGGAGTGGAGCGAGAGGGAAAAAGTGTATACGCCAGAAGAAACAAGAGAGACAAAAGCTGAAGACTTTTTGTCATTTCATGCCCAGTGTGCAGTAGAGATGAGAAAAGGAAGAGCAGTAGTATTAGTGGTTGTGTAGGATTAGAAAAAATTATGCCAAATGCGAGTTATGTGGCAGAAGCTGGAATGTTTTCTCCAACTTATCTTACACACACATATATATACACTCACAAGTGTAACAAGTTGTGCAACTACGCTATTTTATTACTGGAAGGAAACCAGTTTCCTTGATTACTTTTGTAAGTTGAGAAGAAGAGGGAGAGAAGAGGGGAAAAATTTGAATTGGCCCTTATTCATGGAAAGTCATATATTAGATGTATAGTGGAAGTGTGTATCCATACACCATAGCAACTTATAAAATTGCACGGCCTAGTTGTTTGTCCATGTGGGGAACCTGACATGCAGACATATGCCCTTCCATACTGAACAACATGTACAAGGGTAAGCTTAAGAATGATGACTGGATTGACTGTAAGTCATTATGTACTTCGCATGGCAACATATAACGACATGCTTCTCAGTAAGCAGGTCTCCGGCAATATGATGATGTCACATATTCAAATAAATTTTGTTAGAGAAACATTAGGAAGCGACTAGTAGGCCACGTTTATGCAGCTAAAAATATTACAGGAGGATCGTCATATTTTTTTAATGCTACTTAGTGGAACAGAGGAGGAAAATCAATTTTAATCCATCTCCCCCATCAAGAACTTGTTTAAAGGATGCAGTCTCTCTGCTCTCATCTATTACACTCCTCCCTCATTGTGTATAGCGAATCCCTTGACTGTCTTCAATTCAATTTTCGCACGGTTGTTAGAGAACATGAGGGAGGGAGAGAAAGATACACAGATGTAACAAGATGGACCCATACGTATGCAAGAATGCATGTGGCGCTCTTCCTCTGCTGCTCATTTATTATGCTCACAGTTAACTCTGTGGAACAGCGGAGGAAATTAGAGTAGAAACAAATCAAAATGACTCTGTATATGTGAGTGTGCATGCGTGTGTGTCTGTGTGAGAGAGAATAGAAACGGAAGAACCGACAGAATTCCTCCTTTTGCTCACTCGCTCTTTTCTGCAGATAGGGAATGAGCACAGGGAGACTGCGCTATATGTCCAATCTTATTTCTTCGCCCTTTCTTTTCTTTTCTTCTTTCAACGCCCTTATTTTACGCGAAGAAAGTGGAAACTTGTAGCGAAAACAAGAAAGAATCCCTTTCAACTCCACAACCTTCATTTACTTCCCTCTTTCTTGTCTAGAATGACTAGGCCACTGTAATGTGAAGATACCCGTCTGGAGGAATAATTTCGCATTGAACCCACAAGTAAGTACGTAAATTCCGAGAAGAAATCTTATTAGAGGGAGAAGACAGAGACGCCGGTACATGGCAGAGGCCATTGGAACAAGAGGAAGTGATGAGGGAGTCTTGTTCGTACAAACATTAATTTCCCCGTCTATTACCACGACATCCTTTGAGAGATAAAACGAGATTAAATTCAAATGCTGCTGCGTCAGGAATCAGTACGGAATATTCCGCTGAACAGCGCTATATATACAGCGCAAGTCTGTGACAATACTAAGCTCCCTCAAGTTCTTGTGCAACCCTAAGATAACTCATACACGCATGTAATTCAAGTCAATCATCCCAATCAAGACAACAGACCCCGAGAGCCTGGTGGATTTTGGGGGTGAAAGTCCCTCAAACGGATTGCCCAACGAGAGTACATATATAAGTACACGTTAGGCACTTAAGCTTTATGTGCTGCTGCTACACTGCAGCTCCCGTACAATTCCCTTAATCGTTTTAGTGTCCTTTCTAAATTCAGTTCGGTCCACCCCCACCCCTCAGCTTGTGGGCTTGTGCTTATGCGTAAGTGTGCATGTGGCAATGAGTTGTCGCGGAAGAAGATGAAGGGAAGGAGAGGACCGAAAATTCCTGTATTACCAATGAGATGCCGATAGACTGACAATAAGTGGAGGGACGGCATGAGAATCGTGATTTTTAGCTGAGACGCGTCTTGAATTACTAAATCTTACAACAGCTCAAACTTATTCTATTGCACACTCGCAGTACAATGCATCACATGTGAGTGCGCCTGTGTATGTGAGATTCCTGTGAGCATTCACTGCATTCCCCATGTAATTTTAGACACCATTCAAGAATTATTAGCAGCAACCTGCTGCTCAACGGTTCAAGTCAACCAAATACGTGCACAACAAGTTTATTTATTGGTAGGTATGAAAAAGTAATACACTGTTGCTGAAACTGCTCATACTCTCCGTCTCCACCCGTTTATCCATGACAGAATGAATCATCGGAATACTACCGGCAGCTTATTTATAAGCAGAAGCCACAGACTTGAGCGCATAAGCCATATCGTCTGTCCAGGATAAGAAGACTGATCGTGTGAGTATCTCTCATTTGTGTCCTATCAATGTCTTGTGTATCTCCAGCCCGTGACAATTCACTACTATACGCACTTAAAGCAGAAGTTGTTGTTTTTTCTCTGCTTGTTATAGAAGAATGAAAAGCTGCTGGAAAACTTGATGCTACTTAACCTCTCATGTTCCATCACAATTAATAATGTCTCCTGACTGAGAGAGATCATTTTACAGATACTTACAACGTGGGCACAGGATAGCCCACTCTACTGCTCACCCAGGAATCAAGAATGCTAGTGATGGTATCGATGATGAAGTAGCTACATCGCCACCATAATGGGATTTCTATTTAGAAACAACGGCAAACTTCCACTCCTTCTTTCATCCTAATTTTCTTCCATTAACGCCATACGCCTTATTAAAGCGACCGACAGACAGACGACCATAGTTTCCCTCCTCTCCCTCTCAAGGCAACAGAAATAGCATCATCCCAGATACTCTCATAGTTCAACATGTGTAGTGGAATTCATTTATGCCATTAGGATAAAACAGCCCTCTCAATACATACGAAATGATGAGGATGCAATCATCCAATATGCACACAAGGCTTCCCCCCTCTCTCTCTCTCTCTACTCTCGCTCACACACAAAAGTATAACTCAGGACCTAATGAAAACGTTCTCCATTCCAAATGGCGTAAAGGAGAGTGAACAAGTTAATGAAGAAGTTGAGGTTGAGGATACGAACCATACATATTAGACTTGCTACCTTTTCCCACAGTTGAGTAACTTTTGGTGATGAAGCTAGGGTTTTACTCCGATACTCCGATTACGTATAAGTTATTTATTCATTACAACCCCTTTCTGTACAGTTTCTATAGCGATAGTGACCGTGATCATTATTTCGCGTGATCGACGCATTCAAAAACGCACAAATGCAAACTCTCAGGTAGTTATTATTCTACACACTTACGAGCATGTGTCTTTGACTTGCATATACAATTACTACAACTGGCACTACACAGCAATAACAAGCGTCTCTGATTTCAGACTAAACTTGAAAAAACGTGGTCATTTTATTGTCGGTAGTAGGAGGGTCATTAACGGCGACGACTGGAACTTTGGCATGACTGGGTAAGAAAAAAGCATGCTGATGCGATCAAGAGCAGGAGCGCGGTGCTCCCAGGAGAGTAAAAGTGGACCAAATTCTAAGAGCCTATACGTATATATGCTTTTCCAAATGTGCAAGTGAAACGGATAATTATCTTTAATCCGGAATGCATACACACTTGCCTGAACTGAAATGTGCTCCCTTATGCAACCCCGGTCTTCAATGTGTTATATATTCACCGTCTATATGGACACATTGAAACTTGTGTGCCTTTCCTTAATGCAAGGAGGGGGAGAGCACCCGTGTGAATACATTTTAGCCTCATGGGAAAAACCTGATGGGAGTCAAAATTGCTCCCTATTAGTCAGTGAGGAAAATAGACCATTTCGGGTGAAGCACGAAGGACAGACTAGAGGCGAAGGGTGGCAAGACGGTGTAGACATGCAATAAAACCGTTAGAATTTTGGGAAAATCAATTCCACGAATCACCATTTTCCCTTTTTACACCATTCTCTCTCTCTCTTTCCCTCCGTACTCTAAATTCAGGGAGGATGGAAGTGGTATTGGCTGCAGCATCATGGTCGATCGTAAGAGGCAGTATGCAAGGAGTGACTTTGCTATACCAGCAAGTTTTCGCGGAGTTCTCTCGTAGGAGGGAGGCCAGTAAAGGGAAACGTACAGCAAAAATAATATTATTTATTCCTTACTCCCGAACCAACTGAATATGAGTATGTATAGTACACATAGAGTCCAGTAACACTTCTTTCAGGTCTAGGACATTGCTAGCAAAAATGTTTGCTGTATAAAGCTCCATTTCACAACGCATTGTTGTAGGAGGCTGGTGAACAAAGCAGGAATTTCATGTGCGTGTGTAATGTACCTGTTCGTCACGTCGGTCCCCAAAATCCCGCTATACTCACATACATATCCGCTACTACACATGCATAAATGGCTGTACTTATATTTGGGTACTTGACACAAACATTATGAGTGTATTCAAGCATAAAATGTGCAAAGCAATTAGGTTTTTTTCCCGTCCCCGACACATTACACGACAGTTCCCCCTTAGTTCTACGTGTGCATCTGTATCTGTCAGCTCGTCATGAAACTGCAATTACCGCACATAAGTCTATTACATATGAGGGAGGCTCTTTTCTAGGCATTTCCAAGCTGTTGTGTAGGGTGTGGAGTGAAGCGCCTCACTGACTGCTGAGACGTTTTCTGCGCTCTTGTAGGGCCGATACTACTACTGATGATGCTCAAATAGGTGATACGCTATGGAGACAGAGACAGGAAAGAGGGACTGAAGCAGGGAAAATTACACTTGATTTTCCATGTGTATACAAGGGGTGACCAAAAATGCCAAATAGAAAAGCATTATATATTTCCTGCCAGCAATAGTAAGCGAGTAGTTTGTACGAGCCAATGGCAGGGGAGTGCAATATCCGGGAAATACTATCCGAGGAGAAGATTTTTTAGGCGAGTCAATCCTGCCCTTCACTGTACATCCATATAGTGTGACTGCTCGGTGTAATGTAGATGATAAAACGGAAGTAGTATCAACAAGCGTTTTGGGTCAGAAAAATGCTCCACCGACATACTACTACCGCTATATGCGTACATCGTCAACAGTCACACCGTTAATGCCAGCGATTATTAAAGTCAAACAATACATTAAAACATACACCCACGAAGCAGTTCGTCAAAGGTCTCCTACATTGTTCACTCAGTGAGTCTAGGAGACGGGATACGTGGAGTGGTAATAGTCCATTATGACCGTGATTCGTTAGAAGGAACTGAACTGCATATACATTTTCAAAATGCATGAACCCTTTTGTTATGCTGAGTCGCGGAAGTCAGTTAATTAATTCTTATTGTATTTCATTCCTCGTGTGGAAAGCTTGGAGAGTAAAAAGTTCACTAACTGGATGCATGATGATGCTCACAGTTACTGTTACAATGTTTCCAGACATTGGAGCACACACGCATACATACCACCAACCCTTTGAACTTTAGTAACTAGTGGCCCAAAAATCATGCTTTTGAATTACACGCACACACACACACACACACACAAACACGCTGCATACACATTATTTTTCAACTTAAAAGTACGCACGAGCTACTCACCGTTGTTGTTTGTGTATATGCTCCATGGTAATGTGATTAAACTCACACGCATTCAGAGCCAAGCGGAACGTACGACGTCACCGTGAGGGTAATAATTGCACTGGACATTTGGCCCTGGTTAATTGTTACGGACATAATGTGTCTATGTACCATATGAATGAATCTACTCCCTCATTTACGTCCATCACATATTAAACCATGGCCGTTAAATTACTCCGGACATTTTCCATTATGGCACGAGGCAGCCATTATCCTATGAACCCTTGATGCTCTTCACTACTGATTCTGACAGTGTTCATGATGATGATGATGATGATGATGATGTTGAAAATCCACTTAAATAATAACAGTTGTTAATGGAACAATCAAGTGCAGTCCGGCTTTAAATGAACATTTGTTTTTAAAATCTCCAACTCACGTCCATGTCCTCCAGTGAATATGCACTCCCTTCCGTTGGAAGTAGAGAGAGAAATGATAAAATTCACGATGGCGTAACGATACTGAGGACATGAAATGAGAGCAAATTAGCGACTTGAGAGCCACTATCAATCTTCCCATCAAAAACTCAATTATGAGGAATGTTCCATGACACATACGGAGCAGATCTAAAATTATTTCTTTGCAGGATGTTCCTTACACACCTTCATTCATCCCACTCGTCAGCAAGAGGCATGACATTCACACTGGAACTCACAATGCTGTTCTTCTCCTATTCCATGTGCAAGACCATGGCGGAGTGAGTGTGCATTTAATGGGGGAGATTTGAGCTTGGGAATGGTGATGATGACGACGAGATCCAGACACGGTGAAGGAATTCAGAAATGAAACAACTTTTCAATAATGAACTGACAAGTGGTACTGGTGGCTAATGCTTCCACAGCGGCATATGAAACAGTAGCGTGGATTTCTAAGGCGTCATACTCGTAGCAGAATGATAAACAAGTGAGAGACAGCAGACGGATAGGAGGGATGACAAAAAAGGCTTCTGGATAATGCACACATCCACTTGTCTCTCTCTCTCTTTCACACACACTCTCATGAGGAACCATACATTGTCAAATATACACAAACACTTGGGGCTCCATAATATGAACTGAAAATCCCCAATATTGAACCTTATAAACTTGAAAGAAAGAAGGAGCATCAAAAGGATGACTCATAGCTCCAAGCCCTTCTTCCTTTGCCTTCCTTATTGCTCTCGTCTCTTTAAGAGTTTCAATTTTTTCCACCAACCGTCGTAAACACAGTAGAGGTTGAGAAGCTGTCTACGAGAGAGAATAATACGAGAGGAGTCAAAGATAGTCGACTGTACTGCTCGGAAGTAAGAGAGGGAAAGGGAGATAGATAGCATGAACATGACATTTGGTTTTAAATTACGAAAAACCATATTATTTTACCGCCTCCTTTCTTCTCATCATCCAATGATTCAATATAGAGTCGATATTCTCTTCCTCCTGCATGGCTGATCACAAATAATCCTCCTCAGGATGTCTGCTCTTTCCAGTTCTTTTACCGGACTAACTAGCCTTTATCCTTTTAAGATGCAGGTGACGCTTATGACGATTGCATGTGAGTGTATGTTGAAACGGATAGCGTACATGAAATCCAGTCCTTTTCCTTTACTTTGCAATCGCACCACTCCAATTCAGGATTTACTGCAAGGCTACACGAAAAGCGGCGGAGGGAGCACCGTGTGAGTTCTCCATTGCCATCCCAGGCGTCCCTTTAACTGATGATGATAGCTTTGCTCCTTTAAGGTTTCTCCACTCGGCCATTTACTTAAAGAGCTATTGAAAGAAGTCTTTCGTACATATACTCGCAAGGGAAAATAAAGTGCATTTGAAGATTAACAGGAAGCAAGAGTGTAGTAATAGTAGTATGTGTGAGAGCACTAGAGGAGTCCAGCGACTGGAGCAAAATATTTTATTATCAGAAAAATACGCGCATTAAGGCTAAAAAGCCCATTGCTTTTGCTACTAGACACGTCCCATAGAGAGACCTGTGTCCTGTATTAATCCTACGTACCTCACACACATCAAAGCATTCCCTTAATTTTTATGACACCGATTCATTTTCCGCTGTATGAGTCACATCCATACAGAGGCAACAACAACCTCCCAACAGCAGCCCTCCTTGTGACATAGGGGTGGAAATGAGCGGGATGTGTGTATGTGACAGAGTTGCTGTAGAAGCTGTTAACTATATCACCGATTTGTCCTTCCTCAATCATCCGCACAGGCAGTACTGTATAAGGACCATAATCATGAAATACAATGGCTATCAATGGCTAGCTTGCCATGATCATCATACTTTTCCCTGGAATCGTCTTGCTCATACGAAACTCATGCATGCCTCGCATGCAAAGTACTAAATGCCCAGTACCCATTTTATTTAAAGCCCAGGCTCATATAATAATGGACAATAAATAAGATAGCGGATCCCTTACTCCTCTTACCTTCCACTTGTTAGTTCACAGGGCTAAGCTTCCTTGTACCATATCCATTATGTGTATTCATGTAGGGACGTAAGGAAAAGTTAATCACTTACAGGAGCAGACGTACGTAGGAAGAAAGTAGTGAGGATTAAGTCTTCAACTTTTAAGAAGGTGGAAAAAAAGGATAGGAGAGGCGATTTTCTCGACTGATTTATTATGTTCTCACTTCTTTTTCACAACCGAGACAATAATGGATGTACAACGTGTGCATATGTACAGGAAAGAGCGGATATGAAGCATGTTCTCTCTCTGGAGAATGTCCATAAATTAGTATATTGTAGCCTTAATGGAGTATGATGTCCAGTGGGAAGAGACAAGGGTGAGTAAGCTGAAGGAGTGCAATGTGAAATGCATTATGCGATTGCCGTTAGATAATCCCCTGACGGATGGAACAGACCCGACTTGAACAATAACTTCTTACGTAATGTAGGCTGTGAAGATTTACAGGGAAATCGTTAGGCCGTTTGTGTCTAAAGGGCACAAAAATACACGGGGTGGAAGGACAAATGAAATTGTCGCATTTACTACTATGTTGTTTGTTGTTGTTATTTGCTAATAGAGCTATGTATTCGCGATGTTGATGACTGCCATGACTTTTCCGCATGCTTACGCGTGTAATGTAATTATGTGTGTAGGTTATATTGGAGCCAAAAGCAAAGTAGTTTTATTCTATGTAAGTCTTATTTGGCTCAGAACAGTAAGCACATAAAGACGTCCATGACTTGAAGCTAAAAGAACAGATGAGCTAAGTTAGGGATGTACAACATGGCACATGGCTAAAGGGGGCACGACGATGAAGAAGAAGAGTGGAGTATTGCGATAAAGGGCGCTAAGCCTCTGGAAAGGACGTACATATATGAGATAGCATGTGCATCTTAATGGGACAGGTTTATTTCACACACATTTTTACTTTCATATAGTTCGCCTGACTCATCGCAAGGACTGAATCAGATATCATGTTGTTATATACATGCACATGCAAGACAGAAAAAAAAACCAACGGAGTCCCTCACTCAGTTGTCCTCATAGCATACAGTCAGCTTGAGAGTACAAATAAGATGAGTATGGAGGATGAGGCAGTGAGCGAACAGCGGATGACTCCGAATCCCACATACACAAGGTAGCTTGCCTTCAAAATGCAATAGCATCATCATCATCACCACAACCACCATCATATCTTCGACAAACAAGAGAGGAATACGAAACGACACTTGTATGTGTGTACTCACACATATACATTCGTAATACTAAAGAATGCACACACATAAGGAAGAGCCTTCTCTTTTTACACAGTCCTCACAGACGGCGTTACCTTGTTCTATTGTTGTTATTTGACATACGTGGAAAAAGTCAAAGGGAAATGGACATGTAAGCTCTAACCCTTCCATCTCCGACTGTTCATATCTTGAAGACAGAGAGGGGAAAAGAAGCATAAAAGTCCATGCATTCACTGCTCGTCCTACAACCATGTTGAGGATTTATGAAGATTTCCCCTAAATTCAACCCTTGAGGCTTCATCGTAGCACGGTACATATGAAAAACGGCCTCTCCAAATTACACTCCAGATGTGGCTAGATATACGTCTATTTTGGCAACTTCCATGCAGATGCATTCATACATGATCATGGTTCAAGTAGTCAGTACGTACACGGTGCAAAAAGCAAGTTGCCAAGTAGACCTGGCATGCTCTTTAAGTGACATGTGGCACATCTTAGAATGTGTGTGCATCTCACCAAGTCACTTGATGGTTCATCAAATGCAGAGTGGAAGAGAGGAAATCAGCACTTTTACAGTCACGGTCGTATTGTGACCGTGAGAGAAGCCCCTTGACAACAATTGTAATTATCATCGTTATACTCCTATTATTGTACAGCAACAATTTTGTCAGCCCATATGGTCATTGATGTCTACGGCTGTGCAATTATGATAATTTTCATACCGACTCTCATCTGGCTACGACTATAAGTTGTCATTCAATAGTGCAAGTGTCGTCGGAGGCTGGACCACTTTCACACCTGGCAGTTTCTGCGTGTGCGTCTTTTCTGTGTCTTTCATTCATTGAACCAACTTTGGATGCCATTATGAGTGGTGCTGGTCGGGTGAGAGAGAAATGGAAAGAATGCTACATACCACTCCTCCCCTGCATACTCATCATGCATAGGTCCATTCACATTACACAGTTAGAATCTTCAATCATAATTGCTATTATTCATGCTGTTGGGAAAATCGTAGGGGGCTTTATTGTCAGGTGTGGTTACTTACTGGATAAAACGACGTATAAAGTCGAGCCATGATTTCCGCATAAATACATATGTACATTGAATATACAACAATGCATTCCAATAATCAAGTTTGTACAGCACCAATTCTATTTGAACACTAATTTTTCCTCCCTCCCTCATCGCACATACACACTCACTAACAGCATTACCCGCCTCAAAACAATTCCACCAGTATTTCCCCTCACTTACCGTATTTGCAGTTACGCATTCACTCAAGGCGTATGTGTGTAATAATCATGTCATAATGGGATTCGGGGGAGCCGCAGTAAAGCAATTAGAAATAATCCCTGGGGTGAGCTTGCTTCCTACTCGCTAGTACATCGGAAGTATGTAATGTACTTTCCGTATGCGTTCTTCTAACTTTAATCCTGCACTTTCTGCAGTCCCAGTACATTTAGTATGTGCATGTCTATACATTTCGCTATCGTGCAATACACGTATGTATATACCTAAGGAATAAAATTGGCGTTATCATGATCCTGTCCAGCTTGTGCTGCTGTAGTATATAACTTGTCTAGCTTATTGGCAATGATGCCGAAGGAGAAGGCGAAAGAGAGAAGGAAGAGGAGGAGGAAGACTATTGATCTTTGTGAAGCCTCGCGTAGACATATCGTACATTGTAAAATGTACGGAGAGGAGAAGGAGGTAATACTAGCTGAGCGTGTGTGTGTGTGTGTGTGTGTGTGTATGCGTGAAGACTCCCCATATCATTGTTGCATGGTAGGTTTCATAGATTAATGTATGAGATTCAGATGCGTAGACAAACCTACAATCCTTACAACTGGATGCACAGTTAAACAAACTTGTGCTTGCAAGAGAAAGATTCGGCGTGAAAAGCATTGCCTGAGTGTAAATCACCGTGAAACTTTCATCCAAAACTATATTGAATGCAAAAAATGCTGCACACGCAATAATCGATTCGATCCCTTTCCCTTTCACTTGAGATGAAATGGTTCCGACAAAGTTATGTTTGTAAATAAGTGAATTCTGACCAAAGGAATTAAAGTGTCAACTAGAATCAGTAATTATATTAGAAACGTCTATACATCTCCAAACATTAACTTTTTACAATATGGGTAAGGCCTGTTGTGCATAAATAATAATAATAATAATAACATTAATTTTTCACTTCAAGAATTCGATTTGATGAACCATGCGATTTCGTCCCAGCGAAACCTCAGAATGAAGAATATCATTAAATTTTTTACGGAATCATAGGCTGGAAGAAAAATTTCTGTAAGGAATAATGCAGCTAATATGACTCTTTTTCAGTTAGAAATCTATCCTAAAGGAATACTTGAATGTCTGCTAGCGTATTAAAAGGATGGAAAACAAAAGAAGCAAAATCTCATGGGCCAACCTCGTGACATGTCTGAAGACCATTTTAAGACTTGGATCAATGGAACGTTCAATGTACGATGCGTATATTGAACATTTTCCAAGCAGCTTTTACACAAACATAAGCATGTAGTATGCATACACGGAGAGAGCTTAAAAGCTTTAATTTATGGCCTTGACTTTGAAAAAAGAAGATAATCGCTTTGATGGTGTCACAGGAGGAGTCATATATATAGTTAGAAACTACTATTCATGTCCATGTGCTGGTTAATAGTGAGTACATTACATTACTCAAGTTCAAACATGCATGTGAACTTATGACATCACAGTGAAAGAACTTCAATGAGAGGGTCTGCATGCCTTGAACGTTAGAAGGGAAGATAAGCGCATATTGCTACATGCTTTAGTAAGGAGTCGAGTTTTCTATACTTTATCCGCTGGTCTTTTAAGCCCAGAGAGAGAGAGGGAGAGGAGGGAAGAAAAGGTTTAGAAATATATGACCCACCATGGAGATTACATTCGCAATCACCTGAGCTTAAATGCGGACACTCGCACACAGGTACAACCCATTTCATCAGGAAGGATTGTCTCTTTTTCTATAGCACAAAATCACTGATGGAATTTCAATGGAAAAAGGTACTGCATTTTAGTACGCGATCGCATAATTCAGTTGGTCAGACCCTACTCTTCTGGCATACTTTTCCAGCTTGTAGTTGTAATAATGACATGTGAGTGCATGATAGGGCTGATGCTTTAGTGCATTCCCTCTATCGTCATGTAATCATCACGAGAGGGTAAGGGCAATAAAAATATTAGACCAGAATGGAAGAATTAACACTGTGGCCTACTGCACTTGTTGAGGTATGACGAGGATCCTTCTTAGCCCATTATTGTTGGCAGGGTTATTTACGATCTCACAGTATTCACATCAATTGACGTGTATACACAGCCCTTACCCTTCTCATTCTTTTGAGACAATAATAAGAATACATTAAGTGTTTTTTTGCATATGCTTATCCATGTCATCATGAAGAATCAGAGCCATACTACGGTGATCACAAGCGATTTAGAGTGACTTTTCTCTACTGCCACCATCATCATCATCCTTCATCTCATCGTCAAGATAGCTTTTTAGATGTTCCCATAGTGCTGTGCGGTAGTCATTCATTGCCGTCCCATTATCCTGAATGCACTCATGATTTCACGGGTCATTTGATAACCAATAGGAGAGGACTTTGAGTGGAGCAAGTATTATACTCAAGTACTTGTGACTCTTCCGTCTCCAGTCTAGACACATTTGAAATAAATTATGCAGGGAAAACTAGAGGCCAAATGGCTCCTACGAATAGATGGCACACTATGGAGAGATGGAAGAAGAAAGTCTCCGAGCATACACTACTCATGCCAGAAAAATCAATAATTATTATTCCACGGCAACAAGAAGATATAAAAATCCTGTCTCTCTCTCTCACTCTCTCCCTGTCTCTCTCATTCCCTTTCCCGCAGACATGCTCATCTAAAGGAGAGAGAAAACCGCCGAATAGCATTTCTTCCTCATTCGCTCACTACACACACACACATAGTATAGACATTCGGAGCCATTCGCTTAATGTTACCAACTTCCATGATATGATTTAACTTTGCCAACATTCACCAATCCTTTTCCTCTAGATGAGCACAATGATGATGATGATGATAATGATGATGGCGATGGACAAGGCGGCGCCTCTAGCCCCATGTTACCTTCAAACGAAAAAAAACTGCCCTATCGTTATTGGAAGTAGTTACAGGGATCCGGGCGAGAAGGAAGGAAAAAGTTCGCTCCTGTTTTTGCTTGGCCGAAGTTAATACAACGTTTATTTTTGGCAAAATAACATGGAAAATTGCAAGGTGTGTACATGCATGCATATATATGTACGTATGGCATGAAAGAAGGAGGGGAAATCAATATTAGAAAAATCCAGGTCCTTGTCAGTATGGCATTCATCCCGTTTTGGCTTTTCTCTCTCTCCGTCTCTCGCTCATTCTCTGCTACTTCCAACATTATTATTATCGGAGTAAGTCACACCATAGAACCCGTAAAGGCAATTTATGTAGACCACACACTATCGGTGACCATGTGAGGCTAGTGCAGACAGGAACGGGTAAATGTGTGTGTGTGCGCAAAGCCGACAAGGATAGAATGACAAGCCACGACAAGCAACTACATCATTATCATTCCCCTTCCTCCTACTATCTTTTCACAAGAGTCAGAGACTTGAATATCTAGACATATGATATTTAATAAATGCAAACATGTATATGCGTCCACTCTGACCAGAAGATCACGACGACATGATGATGATGACGGTACAAAAGATTTAACGCACATACCGCCTCATCCTTGTTACATACAGCTGAATGCTCAAGCCGTATTCCCTCGTATGAATTAAAACCTTTGACTGTCACCATTAAGCAACTTATTCACCCATATACAACCCCTGAAAATGAACAAATGTTGTCAATTCCATTCGTCGTCTTCATTCATACATACGGACGAATCGTATCATCGTCATCATCATCATCACAGGACATAAATTATCCTTAAATCATTACAATAATAAGACCTAGTTAGTCCGGTATGTTATCAGAGTGGAACTGTATGTGAGTTTAATGATTTTGAACTTGGACATATGGAAAAGGCTGAGAATTCAAATGATGACATACAGTAGCATGATTTGGTTCAGTAATGGGATTATAATATTGCCTAAAGATATTACTAATTCCGTGATCCTTCCTGGTCTGGCTGATTGAATGCAATAAGAAATGCAATAATATAAATGTAAAACTAACTGTAACTGCCCCCTGGACTCTGAAGGGATGGCGGCGTAGAATACACAAAAATACACTATCATATCACAAATTAATTTGCTTATCCATCCATACTACTAATGTGCAGACCCATATAGATAACATGACAGAATGACCGTCGGTGTCATATTGTGCGCCTATGCGGGCTACAGGCATCATCGTATCTGTATACATGTGACGAGCACCAATGTGGCTGACATCATACGTTGGATCCAGCAATTCAGCTCCTTTGATAATGGCAGGTTGACGGACTTTCTACCTTCACAGCTTGCGCAACCACCTCGAAGCTTCGACCTCTACTGTTAAATAGTGGAGCAGCAAGTATTTTTTTTACGCTGAAAATAACAATGAAGGAGGAAGGGATTGTGTGTAACACTGACTCATATGGTGTGCAATGTGAAAAAATCGGAAAAGTCATCACAGTAGTTTTAAATTGACTGAATCATTTAATGATAAGTGGAGAGAGTTTGCCCCTTGCATCCATCGAGATGAGTCATTCATTGAGTATGCGTTTAATACAATTTTGAGTGAGTGCATGGCAAAATCGCATAGTACATACGCTACGGACCATGTTCTTATGCAATTAAATGCGGCTTGCACGCACATAAACGCACACATATGCTTCACTTCACTGTAGTCGTGATGATGCAAACGGAGAGGCTGGTGATAAATACTAAAAGTCCCTGGAACAACTTTAAATTAAAATAAGTGGGATGATGTGATGTTGTTGGGTAGACGTGTGCTAATGTCAACATGAAAATGAGTGAAATGGGAGTGGGGAATTGATGTCACACACGCTCACGACAAAGCACACTCTAGCAAAGCTACCGAGCTAAGTCATAGTGATAGAATGAGTAAACAAATGAGGATGATTTTTAAAACATTTCTATGCCGTGTATTTTTTTCCTCGTTGATGATTTCTGGTCATTTGTTTACTGAGTGCATGTACAAGTTCCTTGTCATTGTCTTTACTGGTCATGATGCCATTAGGACTGGATGGCTTATAAAACTTTGTTACTAACCTTCACTCCAATCAACTCACACGCAAGTATACATGTACACACGCCAAATTACTCTGCAATGTTCTTCACACTGTTGTGAATTGCTGAAGAATGCAACTGTGTCATAAAATTCTGTTTACATACATACGATATCCTTGTGTGCCCACATGCCATTTCTTGCTAAGGTTCAAATGAGTTGTCAGCTTTAATTAGAATTTATCTCGCGTCATCACTTCAACGGCCGGCCACCGTGCCAACTATAACATTCATTTCCTTCATACAGCGAAACAAAACTCAAAAGTGTCACTTTTGGTATAAAAACCAATCAATTATATAGGGCTGATATGATGGCCTCTACTGTTTCGACGTATTAGTTTCCTCTACATGTCTCTCTGATGACATGTGCCTTTTTGCTACGATGATAATTATTGGAATGGCTAGTGTAATCTTAGACGCCACTTCTCTCTCTCCTCCTCTGTCATCAAAGTGTGAACAAGCTTGACTCAATCGTGTGTGTATGTGTGTGTGTGTGTGTATGGGGAAGTAGGTGGTGTTCCCTTGATGGAAGTTCACGCAGTGGTGAGTAATTGTATGTCTGTTCCTTCTGACTGGTTCGAACAGGTTGTGTTTCATTGTTGTCACACGGAGGTAACAATGACAACCGGATGATGGCTTACGAAACGACGACAACAACAGCAACAATAATGCTTGCTGGTATTTTCCCAACATCATCATGCTTCTGCTGCTTCTGGAGAGCTTATGGGGGAGATGATAATGATGACAGGAGAATCATGTGCGAGGATTGTGGGTACAAGTCGTGCCTGTATGACTGAAGAAAGGATTGGAAAATTAAGAATGCAAATGGGGGCCATACTCAACTAACAAGGTCCCTCCAAGTTAATGATGACGATGATGATATTATGCGTTACAAGAGGATTCCCATATAAAGTCGCTTCGAATGAATGGCGTTTTCGAATTGAAAAATGAATCCTCACCTGATGCCAACAGTCTTCGGGTGACGCTTGAGATAGTAAGTATCCAGTATCATGAATGGCTTGTAATTCATACAGAATACCCACACTTGGTAGAATATCCATTCTTACGCCTAACTTTAATGAATTCCTTGGACCAGAAGACGAAGTCTTAGTGATTCTCTTCCGCTCTCTACTTCCCCTTTTGGCTGATGAAGACTGTGCCTTGGATTGTGGAGAGGTGACTGGTGCAGCTGATGATGATGATGCTACAGATGGAACTGGAGTTGACGGTGGTGATGCTGACAACACTGGTGCTGACTGTAGTAATAGTATTGGTGACGACGTCGACGGCGATGAGGATGACAACGATGACAACAACAATGGGCAGTGAAATGAGACTTTGTTGGAGTCACAAGATAACATGGAAATGGAATTCTTCAACCCTTCACAAATTGAAAATCCCCGACTTTGCAGTCATCTTAATTATTTTAATTTCTGTGGAGCACCCCTCTATTGATTTCTCAGCAAAGGCAATGCTTCATGGTAGAAAGGGGTCGTGCGTGTATGTGTGTTGATGTGATTTGAGTGAGAATGTGTGCTGATACAAAGAGAGGGTATGTGTTAAGTGTGGGGATTATCCAGGTGTAGGTTCTAATTTGTCTTCTCACTTTATCTCAAAGTATCATCATGCTGTGTATTTTTAGTTTCTTTCAGTCGTCATAAAATCACACGGACAAATAATGTTGATTCCATTTAGGGATCAAGTTGATCAGTTCTACTCATTCGGAATGAGTGTGTGTGTGTGGATGTGTGAATGTGACTTGACTATGAGTGTAGCTCTGACAAGTCGTTAGTTATATTCGTATGCTCTCCGTGCTCTCGCCCCAACTGACGTTAGCTACGTGCACACATGCTCTTCGTCTTGACAAGCCGGCCGTCTTGACAGTTCCTGTGGCACAATGTGCTACGTACACACAGACAGTGACATGTAGAGAGATGAAAGCTTCTTCTCTAATCACCTTCCAACTTGATTTCAACCCGGCTGGACTAATTATTATTTCTGAAGACGGGGAGACACATTCGCACTCTGTTCCTCCTCTTTACAACTTCCTCACTTATTTTCTTTTCACGCACCGCAAAAGGACCCTGAGAGAGGCACCGAAATTAGCAACACACAAATGCACATACACACAATTTGCTTGAGCAGGCCTAGTAGCAGAACTAGCAAGACAATAGGAATCCTTTGTCGTCGTATTCAGTTCAATTGTTGCAGTAATGAGAAGATTAGGTAATTTTGAATTGATTTATACAGAAATGTCAAGATCAGGAATGGAACTTGGAGCTGAAAATCCGTGGGTGTGAAATTTCAATCCTTCAATCTCCGTTCTCGCACTTTCATAATAATAATAATATATTACATCTCTCTGAGTTAACTTGTGGTGGTGTCAAATTTCCGCAATGTATTCTTGAAATAATGACCGATTGCAGTGCAGTGCACAGAGAGATAGACGGACTCACGCACAGACTGACCTTGAATGTGTATATTTTTGCAAGGAACCAGTTAGCACAATCGTTGATTTTCCATCCTCATTGCACAAGATCGAGCATCTCCAATTGTCAACATACGACGAGAAGCACAAAAACACATACAACTTGTTCTCTCCCCTGCGCCACTTTTTCTGCTTCACTTTATGGATTTAGCACGGGAACTACTGTCCAGGTATTCCTTCAGTGTGAATCAAATTATATGAGCGGATACTTTTCACCGTTTCACACTTACTATCACGCGCTCAAAAACTCTTGTAAGCGTCCCATACAACCGTCCATCACACTGCTGATGGTCCTTATACACTACTGTATGCTTGAGCTTGTGTTTTCCTTTTTACCTCTCGTCCTCCTCTCTTCACATTACTCACACACACACACTTACTCACACATACTCGTCAGTGACTGCAGTAACTTCTCTCATCTTCTCTCTCTCTCTCTCTCCCTCTCACTATCTGGTAATTATGTATAAAGTGTGTATACTTTTTTTCTCTCTTCACCGGCGACTCTGTCAGTAGTAGTAGTAGTAGTCGTCGTAGTAAAATATAGAGAAGAGGAGAGTAAGAGGAGGAGAATGCTGGGGCTTCCTTCAGCTCGTTACTGCTTGTGTTGTTGTGTTGGAGGAAGAGAAAAATTCCTTGCTCCCACACTACGAGCAGGACTAGTCAGTGTAAAAGTTTTCTGTTTGTATGAGTATAGAACTGAGCAGCAGCAGTAGAGTTGCCCTGGAGAAGTACAAGTACTGTGAGAGAGAGAACTGGCTTGGACGACAGAGTAGCACAGTAACATTTACCAGTCGTTGGAACATCTAAATAGTGTGTGAGCTATACTATAACCTGTGTGTACATAGGGTACGCTTTTACACTCTTGCTACTCACTGGGAAGAATACTCACTGTTAAATCCAGGCTAGAGCATAGCTACCACCACCACATCACCAAAAACCACCCACTTCGATCTCCTCTCTGGTTCCTCTTTCCTCTACACACTCACTGCTCACACACATGTACAACAACATATATACTTGCTCTTACTTTCAACCTCATCTCATCTTCTTCAGTATCTTGCACATGCATACTGGTCCTTCTTCCCAAATATTAGCACCATTTCCTCTCTTGTCTAGCTCTTACTCTAGTTTTCGTATGCAGTACAAGCGTATGCAGTCTGTGTATATTATCTTACTTGCTTACGTGTAGCGAACATTTTCCTTTTCCATCCTGTACTCTCTTTCCACTGACTCCGTTCGGATCTACGCTACCCATCTGTTACAGGATCATGGAATCTTGTGATGAAAGCCAGTTGAGCCAAAATCCATTCCCAGCCTGTCCTTCCTGCCAGAAGAGTGCACCCGTACGGCTTTCCCGAAACATTCGCAAACCTCTCTTCCTCTTTCAACTTTCCTTCCTTATGTCCCCTCACCCAATTGTCATTTCGGGGAAAAACCAAGAAAAGGAACACATGTGTTTATGCGTGTACATAGGTAAATGTGGGGTGTTATGTCAGCCCTATTTTTAGAATTTGTGCTCATGTGTATACTATTGAATATGCGAGGGTTAATTTAGTCGTCCTTTTTATTTTCTAGATACTACTGATAATAATTGCAATTAAATGAATTTATTTGAGAATTTAATGGCAATATTTGCTTGTAGTTTATGTGTTTGAGTTGAGTTACAACCAAAGGACGTGAGGACAACGTGTCAGTTGGATTGAGTAATGTGGAGGGCATTAGCTTTTGTGGTCAACACAACGGAATGTACACACACACACCTGATACAATTGTAATGGGATTATAATGAAGCTACCATGGTAACGGTAGTGCGTGTACTCAGTTATAGTAGGTGTACATGTAAAGTAAGTTTATGCGTGAATGCAAGACATGACATATGAGGTTTTGAGTGGAGTGCGTAAGGGTGTATGACTGGGAGTTACTTAGCTGATGAGTGATGAATGCTGAAATCTATTTGCTACGATGGTTCGTGTATTCGCGTCCCATAATGCTCGGTCCCAGATGGGAGACCTCGGCATTTTTTAGCTTTATTACAACAATAACATGTATAGCTGTTTTTGTTGTTGAACCGGGGATTTTTCTGAAAAATGTTAACCTCTTCGATTGCCCAATAGAGACTTCATGTTTCCTTACGTTCACAGTTGCGTTACATTAAAAATATGTCCTTGTATGCTCACATATTGGAAGCATGCATTTTTATGGTGAGTTTTGTTACGGAGGCGAATAGTAATAAAAGAATCTTTGCTAGAGCAATATTCGCTTGTGTTTAAGTTTTACAGCGTATTCCACTAAGACGTGTATGGATAATTTTAAAATTAACTAAATAAGTTACTTTCTAATACCTACTTACTAGTAAGAAAAAAAAACTCTGGAAGCTAACACAAAATCAGATATCCTCTAACTGGCAGCTTTATAAGGACATTCAGGCCGGTCTGGTACTCCTGGCAAACTAAAAATATTTTTGCAGCTGAAAAATTGATTTTAATTTTACCACATGTATATATAACGTAACAAAGGGCTGGCCCTTGGAAAATCGTGCAATTTCCCATAATCTTCAGTTGAACATGAACTTATTCTCCATGCCTGTTCAAATGGTATGTGCCGCAATCTGGTGCGACTGGTTCCAGGGGCACAACACAGCCATTTTTTAAACTTTCAATATGCACGACTTTTTTCCTACATTCATTTTTGATTTTTTTCACCAGTTATGAACATTTTATATCGAGCGATTTATATGAGCGATTTTTGTATCGATTTAACATTATGGGTACATTGATAAAAACCCCAAAACTTTTATTTTAACAGATGCGGACTCCTGCGTCAGATTTATCAATATTGCTAAGTTGTTCAACCGTAAAGTTGTACACATTTCATGGGGACACGCTAGATGTTTCTTGGAAAAAAGGCCTCCTCTTGAAAGTTCACAGAGTCGCCTTTCTGATCCTGGGCTTCTTGCGTATTGTTATTATTATTACTGGGAGCAATATAAGCAACCAGATGGGTGCCTGGAGGGCGCGAGGGATGCCAAAAAATTGTTTTTTTTCTTCAGACTGGTATTTGCAGAATTGAAGAAAAGGAGAGAAGGCACATAACTGCCAGCATTTTCCTCCATTTAAGATCCGTTTATTCAAAGGAGTTCTTGGAAATTTCAGACACAATGGTTGAAGATATGGGCAGAATTTTTCATGTGAGCTTTTGCATGCGTTCCTCCAGTTTTTTTTATAGTCAAGGGGCACTACAAAGGGCTTTGTAGGAGCTATTTGAAAGCTAAAACCATATGTGTTTGTCCTGTGATGACGGTGCCGTCTGTTTATTATTGGGTACGCGTCGTCAAAGGATGCAACCAGGCTTGCATGAGGAGCAAAATGAAGGATCGGTGTATATGGAGCTATTACTTTTACTGGTTCGAGATGGCCTTGAGATTTATTAGTGCGTGCATGCTCGATAGTAAAAGAACTATGCATTCCAGCCCTGCATGCATATGCATGTGGTCAGTATTTTAGGCACATCGGCGAAACTGAGTTGTTGGAAAAAAATTAATTTTGTCATGCAGTACGACAGAAAGAGGAAGAGAACTCGAGTGCATGAAAATCCAGCTGCTTTATTTGGCTTGGCATGATTCCACGTGTGTGTTGGGTGTGCATGTGTGTGAAGCTTAGACAAAATTATGTCATAATATTTTACACCCTGTAATCTTAGACGTGCAAAGCAAACATTAATTGAAGTTTGCTTCATTCGTAATTATAATGTTGTCGGTTGACGAAAGATGGAAAAAATGACAGAAACCGTGCAGAGCATGAGTTCCATGTGATCAAGTAGGTGTTGATATGGACCAAGGTTTAGTTGGCTCACGCCAGTTTCTGTAAGAAGTAGTAACCCAGGAGCGGTTTTGAGCTCAAATCCTTTCCTTTGTACTGTAATCATCTTCATAATCATCAGTATGTGAGACATGCCCTATGTATGCGAGTCAAAGCTTCATACTGCAGGTTTTTTAGCCTTCTCCACGTCTTCTTCTCCTGCACGCTGCATTGCAGTCAAATCATAATAATTACTATCTCAGGACATTTCCAGCCTGGGTAGACATCCAAAATGACTATATGGTGTGGACGAATTGCATGCTGGCATACGGAGAGTAATTTTTATGTGAAATTCTAATGCATGTGCGACATGTGGGATGGAGAAAGCTTGTGTCAAGTGTGCAGACATTTCTGACAGAGCGGTACAAATTGAATTAAAAACTAAGGATTCAAAGACTGGAAATGGTGCAATAATTTCATTCGCACAGCTTACGTATTGCATATGTACATGGGGCTACCAACTTATCGCAGGGGACCTCTCTAAGAGTAAGTAATAAGGTATACCATTAACTATCTGCATGTGCTATTACGGCTAGGACATAGCAAGCTGATGGTGTCCTCATTGATACGGACGGCGTCTGAACTTTCATAAGTCCATGAAGCTATCCAGCGAAGAGTAAACATAACGTCACCGTAGTGTCCCAATGAATTTTTTGGCCGACTTACCAGGTCTCACACACATGAGCTCATATAATACGAGCTGTTCAGCCGTACTCTGGTTCGTAATCCCATATGTAGTACATACGTTCACTTAGCGGATTAAATACTGCCAGTATCACAGGACTCCTGTCCATCCACGTTAATAAAGGCAAAA
>JAQIWI010000099.1:0-73755 GCA_034698825.1 Deuterosminthurus bicinctus | reverse complement strand
AACACGACAAGGAAATGTAGTCACAACCAAATCCCGGAAGTTGACCTCTCTGAGACAAGTGGTAATGACTCCACTTGACCATATTACACATTTACAATAAAACTAAAAGCCAAATGTAACAAATATCGAAAATTAACCCACACAGGAATCTCACGCCAACAATGAAAACTTTGTCAAGTTAATATTTGGATGAGCCAACCACGTGTTCTGAGAACTGTACTTCGACTCAGTCAACGAGAAACAACTGTTCGTCACAAATCTCAACTTGTACACCAAAGGAGTTCCCTTCATTGCCCTCTACCAACCGATAGAACCATGATTGTAATGTGCTTTCACTTAAGATATATAGTCACAGCCAAGTTACGCAGGACTGTCAGGACTAGACTTGCTCATGTTGCTGAACTTCCATTACATGTATGCATGCTCGTTCAAAAACATCTCAGTTCAAATCCCAGATACAAGTGCCTGTCTATTGTCAATAACGACAATTTATGTATTTTAGAGAGAGTAGCTATTTTTCCTTTGTAATAATACATCCTTCTCTTATTCGTGCATATGTATAATAGCATATATATATTAGTGCACAAATAAGCACATTTATTTAAGTACAGTAACCTTAAGACTTGGTTAGCTTTTACTAGTACTGACGTGAATACTATGTCTGATTATAATTTTCCTCTAAAACGCAAAGACACTCGCCGTCTGTTTTATGGCTTCGGCTTAAGACCGAGTTATCATCTTTGAAACATTTACTGGCAAGAAACAAGACTATTCACGCTTGACGAAAGCGTCCAACCGCGAAAGATTACAGCGAATCCTTAAGGTTTTTAGCTTCATTGACCTGAATATAATTAAATAAGTAAAGTTTATTTTTAATTGTTTTAATTCTGAAGCTTCTTGGATGAAAAAAACACTGGTTTTTAATTTCAAAAGGCGAATGTTCGGGAAAATGTTATTTAGCTAGGAAATTGCTTTCAAGTGATGTCAATGATTCAATTATGCTGTGATTTTGAGCCTTTTTGATGTGATATTGTGAATTTAAAGAAACATTTGGGGGAATATTTTTTGGTGTTGAAAACCTAAGCACGCTGTGCAGGCATGGCACAGGGTTATGGTTACAGGGGCCTCAATGAAGGGGAGGCGGAGGACCACTGCCTGCACTTTCTTCTTGACGGCCAAGTAGCATTTCTAGAGAAATTTAATGTCACTCTGCTTAATGTCGTGAGATTGAGTTCATGTTTTAATGAAAAAAATCGAATTCAAATTGACAGCCCTGGTTGAATGACAGCTTTATAGTGAAAGCTACAGGAGGAGAGGGAAACTTTGTGCAGTATTAGGGTGCAAGCTTCAATGTAGGTTTCTGGTTTGAGACTAAAAACTCGTTCAACCTTCCCTTCCTTAAGTAACGAAATTGCAGATGTTTCCAACAAGATACAGTGCACACAATCTCAAACAAACGCCGAAGACTAGCTGAACTTGTTTGAGAGCTGAAACCAGGTTTGAATCTACCATGGCGTGACTGTTTGACAGCATGCGTTTGCAACTGGCTTCGAAGAGTGGAAATAGGGAGTTCAACCAGACAGTTGAGCATGACTTTTACAGATGTTCTTCATGAGTAATAGCCATGTAGCTGAGGATTTGATTGTCTAAAGCATGAATTGATTGTAAACTTACACAGCCAAACATACCGATAATAATTTAATAATTGACTGTCCTTATTGCCGTCGTGCAAAGGAATATTATAATCATCACATTTAAAAAACAACAAACCTGCGGTCATATAGTGAGCCTCAGACATGTATTGTATGTATTAGCATCAATGTTTGATTTACAAAAATTTCTTAACAATAAAATACTTTAAATGCAAGAATAAATTACACACTCAATCATAAAACTACATAAAAAATACATGCTCTAACAACGTGTTGATCACACAGGAGCAACAGTGATAGTGATAGCACACACAATGGATAATAAATGGTTGAAGGAGACGCCCCATCAAGGCTCCTATCAGTCTCTTCTTGTATAATTACCTGAAACTAAACAAAGAATCATTTTATCAGGCTCATATTTAATTAAAATCCAAAAAACCAAAAATTGCAATCTCGCTCACCTCATTAAAAATGCAAAGACTTCAGAGTCCTTGAGAAATTCGCTCTGTCCTCGTCTTACGTCGCCTGATTGACCGTTTGGGCTGCTCCTCCAAAAGGCTGCTTAAAAATCGGAGGACTGCGGGATCGTTGAGGTACTGATTGAGCATTGAGCGGGCAGTGACAACCTCTGTCGGAGGATTGCGAAGATAGAGGACAACAATGAGGATGACAAAGCCTAGGGAGATGAGACCAAAGAGACCGATCCAGGTCAAGAGTTTGTACTCGGTATAGAAAACCTCGAAGCGGTCCATGATTGTGTCTGTTGTCTGATTGTCGTGTTCGCCTTTATAAGGTTGCGGTGGTGGATGAGGATTGCCAATATTGCTGCTGCCGCTACTAGTGGCACTCGTTGGAGGGATTTGTGGTGTGATATGTGTTGTGGACAAATGCTGTGGCCCAGTTCCGTGATTAAATCCCCCTTGCTGGTAATGAGTTGGTTGCTGTTGGTAATAGTACTGCTGCTGTTCAGGTCCTGTGGAGGGAGTTTGCATGTCGTAAGAACTTGCATGAAGATGATGCGGATGCTTATTGGCATACATGGAAATGTCACCATTACCATGGTAATTGTTCTCATAGTATTCATGTTCCTTGTGTTTTTTAAACTCGTAGTATTGCTCCTGATCCTTTTCAGGTTGAGCCTGAGCCTGAGCACTGGCAGCATAGTAATTCTGATCGTAGTAACTGTTTAATTTTGGCCGATTTCTCTTCCCTTTTGCATTTGGCCTCCTATGGTAATGGTTAGTGTGGTGTGGCCTGTGATGGTGCTGTTGATGAGTCTTGATGTGGGAAACGTCTTGTTGCCCGTTCTGCTCAGGATGTAAACGTTCTTGATGGTATTGTTGTGAGGAAGAGGAGGAAGAGCCTGGCTGTTGGTCGTCTACGTGCTCTTCATTAGGTTGCTGACTGTCGTATTCGACTGGGTACTGATTAACCATCTCTGTCACTTCATATTGATGATCCTCCTCGGCAATGTTGTCTGTGTATGTATTAAAATAATTACTGAACGGAGGAGGCTGCTTGGCATCACTTGAAATACTCTTCCCAACTTTTCCCATGTCCTTAGACATTTGTAATGCCGAACGTCCTTCGACTTGCACAATCGGCTCGGCGGGGTGGTTACTACGGGCAAAATTAATGCGCGTGTCGTTGCGGCTGTGTGCTGCAGAATCTGGCGCTACTCCACGATTGATCAGGTCCAGCTGGGCTTTGATCTCGTCGGTGAGCAACTGCTCACTAATGGTTGGTAAGGCACGTAGGGGGATTTGAGCCGATTGTAGTCGATGATTCCCCAAGTTCCTCTCGTAGGTGCTCGATTTGGTTATGTTCTTTGGATTTTTATTCTTGTTAATCACATTGTTGTCACTCACAACTTTCGCTGCAGTGGCAATTTCAGTTTGGAGCACTCTTAAAGGGTGCATGGTTGGTTTGGATGTGGTGGTCGTCGTCGTAGTCGATGTCCTCACGTCTCTAACTTGATTGTACAGTCGGGTCGGTTTATTTATAGTAGTGATAGAGTGTTTGCTGTAATGGCTGGTGCGATTCTTCCGACTATTCCCTCTGTTCTGGTGTGAATGTCTTGGTTTTTTGGATGACACGAATAAATGCCGTCGGACAGCATTTAAGTCTGTGTTGTCGCTATTATGGCTATTATTATCATTATTATTATTGTTACTAAAGTGGCTTAGTCCAGCCTTATAGTTTGTAGTGGAATTTGAAGAAGGGATGGCGATACGCTGCTGAGGTGGTACCACCTCTGAAGTAATAGGAAAAATGTCATCTTGACTTAACTGACAGTTTACATTAGTCACTAGTAATGGTAGTAGTAGTATAAATGTGTGTAGAAACAGAGTTTTTCTCTCCGATAGCCATAGCCACTTCCAAGGCCATGACCATGGTAATGTCCGACCGGACGGTTGGTACAATGTCTTCATAGTCACTAGCATTGTTTTATCTTGTATCAAGTTGCTCCAATGCTTCCTGTGACTATCTGAAAAAATAAACGTACATATTAGTTTTCGAACACATGAAAACTTCTACACTATCCACACTATTAATCGTATGTATTCACAGTAAATTAGCACTCATTCAATTCCTGCTCCAAAAAATGATGGATGCCCCTCACTAATTCTCATCGAAATTTCCTTGCCACGTGTACCGCAGGATACGTTAAGTTTTTTGTCTTCATTCACATACGTATGAGGCTAAGGATTGTCAACTGATTTCGCTGTCTTTTCTCACGCGTCTCGCATGGTTAGTCTTGTGCTAACATGTCTCTAAGCTTTTTTTGGTAATGTTAAAACATGCCGATATCCTTCCAATTGTCCAACATACCCAAGCCGAACCTTTCGTCTCTGACCAAGTTTGAATGACATAATTGTAAAGTTATATATATATAGATGGGGAAATTAATTCCTTCGCAGCCTGTGGCAATTTGCCACGGGACTCGGAAGTGGATTGTTTGTAGGCCAAGCTTCTCATCATTGCCGCCTCCCAATCGGCCCAGACATTGACAATGAGAATAGTAATACACGTGTGGAATGATGACATGGCGAGGGATATGTATCTTGAGATGTAACACAGATAATATGATAGTGAAGATGATTGCATGATAAGGGTTTTCTCGTTACACACCCTCACAGGTTAACAGAACGCGAAAAGGTACAAGCTAAAATTAAAATTCCAGTCGTTAACATAGATTTGGCAGAAACGTCTCCACATGAACAAAACTTTACGAACTATGCCTGATATGAAACTGAGCTTCCGGCTTGTACATTCTTCATTTTTGAATGATCATTGGTAATTATTTTTGTATTTTTTAGCCTCTTAAAAATAACCGTAATGATACTAAAGCTACAAAAATCGCTCTCTCCCCCTCTATATGTGTCCGCTTTTTGAGAGCATCTCTTTGTAATGCGGAAGGACAATGATGGTACTGTGTACTTGTGTGGTGATGTGTGTGTTTGTGTATGCATGTAGCATACAGAGTTGGGAAGAAGACAATGATGGTAAGTGCGTAAGTCCATAAACTTCTGCAATGTTACTAATTGTAGCACACAGAGGTGGAGGTAAGTTTGTCCACTATGCATGGGATGAGTGTGTATACACATAGACTTAAAATGTATAATGAGCCGACATGTTAAAGAGTTATGGTTTTTCCATGAGAGCAGTCAGTGAAATTGGTTAGTAGGTTATGAATGAGTGTCCTCTCTTAAACTACAAGAGTACACACGGTAAGGCTTCAGGCAGGCTCATATATGCACACGTTATTATTATTGTCTTGGGAGCAGAAAGGGAGAAAAAAATTGCGGAAAGAGAGAGAGAGAGAAGACCGTATTAACCTTCTATGTGCATAGAAATGTATATGTTACTTCCACATTCACACGCACGTCGTAGTATGTACATCTAAGAAAAAGTGTTACAGGGCTCAACACTTTTTTTATCATCACTATCATGATCAAGTTCTTACAGACGTAAGACTTCTGTAAGATCTTCTTCTCATAGAACTTCCCCCATTAAAAAATGTATGAGCCCGTGCACTGCTACAAATACTCCACACCCAAGTTGCTATCAAATAACCGCCTCTAGTGCCGCGTCTCTTCCACACCATTGAATACCTGATGAGCCCTCATGGTACATGACAACAAGTATGAATCCCAGCAGGATTCTTTATCAAGAGGATATCAAGTCGCAAGTTATTATGTCCGTTCATCCTGTCGGCCTGAGCTGAGGAAAGAGAACGCTCTCGTTTGAAACGCACAGAAAATTCCTTTCCGTTTCCTACTAACGAGCAACAATGAGTAGCACTTTTGGTCAACTGATAATAATTATGAAAAATAGCTTTCACACCATTCGAGCCAATGAGGCGAAAATTACTTTTGAAATGAATTACAGTAGCTCAGCTGGATGGATGTGCGGCCTTAATTAAACTGCTGATTCGTAAATAATTTTGACACCCTTTTTAAATGCCGTGTCGTTAGGCTACCGAGGAGGATAGGGAGTGTTTTGTGCCTTCTTTGTGTGTGTCTGCAGCATACGACTGACATTGCAATAATGTGTGCAAATACAACCTCGAAAGCTCAAGCGTGTGAGAGTAAATTTCTGTGGGAGTGTGAGAGCGTTTGTATCGTAATGCGACTTGAACGTCATCCGTCACCAAAAAATGACTCTCTCACCGCATGGGAATCAAGTAGATCAAACAGACAGAGAGAGAGAAGTCTCATCCGTCAAATATTTGCCATGAAATTTTTACTCGCACATGTAGCCAAAAATCTCACAGACCAGTGCCACTGACTGCATGGCTTATTCGAACGCCGAGAATCTGCCTTGTACAATATAGCATGAACAACGACCATAAACCTCAATTCAAGGCAGGTGCGATGCGGTCAGCTTCATATTTGGTGCTCATCCACAGGGACTGC
This sequence comes from Deuterosminthurus bicinctus, assembly GCA_034698825.1. Classification (NCBI taxonomy): domain Eukaryota; kingdom Metazoa; phylum Arthropoda; class Collembola; order Symphypleona; family Bourletiellidae; genus Deuterosminthurus; species Deuterosminthurus bicinctus. The sequence continues at coordinate 67,184 of JAQIWI010000099.1, read as the reverse complement.
AAGCCCTGATAGAAAAGGATAAGACTTTGTTTACGTAAAGATTACGGGAAAAATTGGACCAAGCTTAACAACTTATGGAATATGATAGCTTCATCATTACACACTCACCCGCACACGCTGACATGCATGTCGTACTGGCACAGGCACATGCCTTCACACACATAACAACTCACGTGCACATGTGTAATCCTCACTCATCTCTGTTTTTCTCTCTCCTCATAGAATTGTAATCAAATAAAAATCCCAGAAAATGCAGTGCAACATTATCTCTTGCACTGTTTCCAATGAAGACCAAACATGTCCTTGTGGCAATGTTCTGGTCTTTTTAAACGCATAATTATTCCACCTATCATACCTGTGCCCCTTCATTCTCCTCATTAAATATTCTTCTTGTGGACCATCATCACACCTGTTTGAGTGGACTTGAGGGGCAGGTGCCAAGCACTGGCAAGTATAATGTAAGCTTGTTAATTATTGTATTCAGAAGAACTAAAGCACGGCAACTGTTGAATAACTCATGAAAACTGATTAAAAGAGACTATTAGAATGAGTGGGTTAAGGTTTGATTAATGAGCTTTATCAACCTTTCATTGACTGTGTAGCGCCGAGAAGGAGTGAAAACTGGTCGTGCTAATAATAATAATTGTAGCAACTGTAATGTCACGGTCTCACTTATTCTATATAGAACTTTTCTCATGGGAACAAACTGCCTTGCTTTACTTTGATTGATGCATAGACACGCATGTAAAAAGGACGGAAGAGGGAAGTGTTCCCTTTTACTGGCGCAATAAAATGCAAAAATTGTGGTTTGGTCAGTGGGAAAAAAACACTGACTTGAATCAAGAGAAAATACAACGCTATGGTCTTCTGCACCACAGCCATGTCAATACTGCAATCTGGTTTCAAATGTGTGTAATTGTGTGAAAGGCGGCGGCGGCTGCGACCATTTCATCAATGGCAAAGTTAAACTGGAAAAAAAGCTCATTCGTATGCATGTTTCCAGTTAAACAGTTTAACCTGAACAGATCAGAGGTATCGTAATGAATAAATTCATCAGTTGTCCCCAAAAGGCACGTGCTAAATGAAGACGTGGAATGAGATGGCCAGGCGTCCATACCTTATGTCAATAAGCTACGCTAGCAAAGATTTGAGTGCCACAGGCACATTCGCACATTCATTCATTCATTCATTCATTCACTTCCCAAAAGTTTCTTTCACTGCTTCAATGGCCAATCATAACTTGAGCGGAAAACCCCTGGCTGCAAAGATGAGCGGAGGAAGAAGCAGGAAAGGGTTTACTCGATAAGCCACACAAACATATATTACAACTTAAACGATAATTAGTTCGATTGTAGCTGAAGTGGACTGATTTGCAGCTCAGGAATAAATATGAGGCAAATGGTTCTTAGTAGGACTCACAGGCGTCCTTATATTTCTAAATGATAGCTAATAATACATTAATTGATTACGCTTTTAGCAAAGCGCCATATATTGCAAGTAGATGAGGCCTGAATTCCAACGTGGTCAAGGGCTACATCAATAGAAGACCCACTCAGAGGCTGAGACATATGTGGTCCAATGGTCCACCATAATTTTAATGGCACGCTAACCAAGTGAGTGAAATGGTTTATGCCTCTTGGGTAATCCTTCACCATGGCATGGTGAATTAATGACAAGGATAATTAACTAGGCTGTACATAATATGTTCTGCAATATGTGTACCTTCCTAAACCTCCTCACTGGCTTTATTATTATCCTCATCATCTCTATGTTATATTAATACAATGGATGTTATGCCCTGCATACATGGAACCAACTGTGTGTGAGATGCAGGCGCTTTTAAGACACATGAAAACTGCAACTTGCAAAGTATGGGCCAAAGAAGGAGAAGCTTGATAAGGTAACCTGAAAATGAAATCGACCGATAAACCCTGTTTTGTTCACGTTCGCTGTTGTACACGAGCAACAGGAGCAGATGAGTAGCGAGCTTCGGGATGAGCGCACACATAAATGAGCCCGAAATATTACCTCTCCCATTATATCTCTCAAAGTGTATAGAATTTCATTTTTATGCAACTTTGGTAACATGTGCTAATCATCTCCTTCTGTTTCGCATTATCAATACCCTCCAAACTGCCAAATTGGCCAATCCACACGTCGTCTTAGGATCCAAAATTAAAGGCATAGTTCTCGATCAGAAGTAATCATCATCGTAAGAGTAAACACGTGCTACCGGCATACACCCTCATATAACAGTACAGTGAATAGGACTGTGAGCCAACTGCCCTTGGATTAATACAAACGACTCTTCCATCATTACAAACAACCACTCGGACACATCACAATAAATGATGCAATTAAAAACAATACGTACATGGTCTAGGCAATAAAGAGATGCTAATTAATGCACACGCACTTTTCAAGTAATGAGAGGATCGCACGAATCTGTCGGTAATGTCGGTGAAAAATGAAGGAGAGCTGGTGGCACATGTTTCTCGGGTCAACACCAACTCCTCCTGCGATTGATTGCCGGCTTCACTTCTTCACCAACACTTTGTGAAGATGAAGAGGCGGACACACTTGACCCTTGACTCCATTGTTAGGATTATCAATAAATCACACAAACACTTTTCACCAGCACAGTCACCAACTCCTTGCGTAGCTTTCAGTCCTTTACCGATTAGTTGTAAATCACTGAAATTTTTTGTAAAAATTCAAACTGTAGTGGAAATGCTGCAGGGGAGCGACACAGTGGATTGACACCAGCAATCGCTATGACACCAAAAATGATCAGGTGTGAAGTAGGTTGTGTAAATGTTCACTATGATTTTCCACTACACACTCTCGCATGTCGAGAGACACAAATGATACTTTTCTCCTGCTGCTGCTGCAAAACTGAGCACTTAGATTTGATAATTCTGCTGTGAGGAGCAGAGAGGCACATACTCCCTAAACGACAGTAGTAGTGTAAATAATACGAGGGAAAACTTTCTGTCTGATCATTATTCTATTCCATATTTGACAGGGATGTACTTTCCTGCTTTTCTTCTGGGGGGAAGTGAGTTGAGTAGTGAGTGAATGTACAATGTGTGTGTATGTAGTGTTTACGAGTGCACCTCTCTCCTTTTGATAACACGAGTGCAGAATGCACCTCACAATGAGGAAGGGTACCTGATTGTTTTGGCCATAGGAAGAGAGTGAGTGGTAGAGCCAGCAGCCATACGCACACACATACGCATGCAAGTCATTGAGGTAGTTTTGCGAAAACCTTACTTGTGCTTCTAAAAGTCATGGTCAATATCATAAACTCATTCATATAGTTCATATTCGCACACGTACAGTACTACTACTAAGGGAGCTGAAGGGATCAAATGCACTGCTTCATGTGTTATCTATGCTTAAAACTGCTTTTCTAAGCTCTCATTCAATGAATTTCGAGCACAATTTGAGTTTTTTTTATTACGACAAGCATATTTACATGACACACAGAGTAAATACACAACCAGGCAATTTAAGTCGCATCTGCACGGAGTACAGTCACATATAATATATATCAGCCCATATTCCTAAAGTATGACAATAGCGCAGGGTTCCATTATGCAAAACTATTTATTATTATCAACTTAATAATCAATCTATTTGTCCAACAGTATGAACCATTCTCTAATTGCACTGACACGCTTTTCTTGCATTCATAATCTGATTAGTGTTTCCATTGTTGTGCGACTGTATTCTTTACAATATAATCCACATCCGAAGTAGAGACGTAATTATCACGTAAAAGTATACTGTGTGGGTTCGTTCCTCATTTATAACTTCCTCAACCAAACCACAATTGCAACAAACAATGCTTATTCCCCCGCCTCTTCTGGCATTATTGTTGGAACTATGAAGAATTTCGCTCTAGAATTAAACAGTAAGCAACCTGTCTAATGTTATGGACAATGTATCACATTCACTCAAGCATTATGTAGCATATATCTGACGTTAATTACTCCTGTCATAGAAAAGGAGAGCATTATAGGGATTATTATTTCGCCCTATTCTGAGCAACATTGCCGTCTCGAGTTTTTTCCTTCTTAACCTGTGCAACTTTCCAGCCCAATTTTTTTGCGTACTTGTGCGGCTAACAACATTAGGATTATCATCTCATTTACCTCAATTTGTCACAGGATTTAATAGTAAAAAACAATCCCATTAATTATCACCGTTAATGAGACGTCGGCTTGCATTTGTCGTCCCAGGGTTTTTTAAGCAGCTTTGGCCATACGTCACGTGCACTTGTACGGCTTCTTGTATTTAATGTGTTCTTACAGTAAAAGGCTGTGATTTGCATTGTGTGAGGACGATTGTAGAGTAGGCCGATTTGTCAGCGGGCAGTTTGGTGTATGACAGGACAACAGATGAACTCCCATGACGAGCCTTGTCCGCAAGCCATTCCATTCCAATATGTTTGTCTTGTGGGTTGAGCACACATGTGCTCAGTGCCCATATTGAACAGCTTCATATCTCCGTGTAGTTTGTACACAATTCCCAGGGCATTGTCTACACATTTAATGGATTTTCGAGAAGCTTTAATACCCAACCATAAAATACTCCAGTGAGTATCAAACCCAAGTGCTAGCATGAGGTACGTATAGGCGTGCATAATTGTCGGTAAGTTTGGTTGTACGTGTGCATGTGCAATTCTAAAGTTGTTTCCTTGCTATTAAGCATCAGACGGTCGCCCTGGCATTCAATGGTATTACGGTCGTCAGGGTAGCAGCAGTGGTGGGCCATTATGAATTTTAGGATGATTTCAAAGCATAGTAACGATCTGTAATGAGGAATTTTCCACTAAGAACTGTGTGTGGTTGCTCGCGTATGCGTCAGTATCTTAGCTTAACGGGACGCTGTTTTCTATGTTGACACTGATTCCGTCGCTTGTAATGTGTCGTTGTCAAGTTTATGTGACGCTGTTAGGTTAGTGTTCAAAACGGACTGACAGGTGGTGATTTTATGTGTAAAGCGATACTAATCGAGGATAATAGTAACCCGACCAAAAAATTCTGATTTTGAACATTTTAAAGTTTTCTTGCTGGTAAAGTAAAAGATCGAGGCATTTTATTTTCCCGTCGTAGCGGTATGATCACATGGATTAAAACGTTGAAATTATTGGCTGCCATCAAGCCCTTTGCTACAGCCCGCACAAAATAAACGTACAAATTATTATCCATTCAAGCAGGCTCAAGCGTGTTTGTTTGTTTTTTGCGTGTGGAGTGGAAGTGAAAATTGTTGCCAAAATTGTCGCTTTTCTATTGGAATAGAACCAGTAATTGGATGACGACATGACTGTTGAAGAGAAGAGTTGAAAATGAAAACTGATGACGTGGTTTTTGGCTCTTGATTCTTGATCCTGTCTTTTTCAAGATGTTGGAAAATCGAGAGAGTGGTTAGTCCAGGTCTCGGTTTACGTTGGCCTACTTTGTTGTGAGAGGATTTGTTTTCGCTGTTTAATACTTCGCTCACACAGTCAGAGAGTCTGAGTGTATGCAGTATGCGTATGTATAAGCTGACCAGCCACACTATCTGTCTAGCCTTCACCATCTATTAACTCCCGTAAAGCAAGTTTTGGTCTCGTAAATTACCTCATGTCAATTTTGAATCTCTTCAAATTCAGTCTGGCTTAGCCTTAGTTCGTAGAAACTTTGAGTGTATGTACAGCTGTATACCTGTATGATAGTCTGCACGTTGGCCATATAGTCACCAAGATGCCACGGGGTTTTACTGCAGTAGTAACATATACGCCTCCAAATGAACTTGATCACCTACTTCAACCAAGTGAATTTTCCAGTTTTCTCTCATTGCTCAATGCAACCTTTAGTTTCTGAACTAAATTTCCATCTCAACTGGGGAAGTAGGGGAAAATGAAAAGTGCTCTAAACTATCGTTCCCATCCCACCTCAAACTCGTCTTAGGCTGCACTTAACATGGCCAAAAACTCTCAGCCTATGGCCGACGGATTCTTCTAATTTGCTGATGACAAGAAAGGAAGTAAATAAGAAATATGATGTGCATATATATTTGTGTATCTATTTAACATCAGGTTGAAAATCCCACATCAATTCCTCCTCAGCTAAATGATCTATGACTCTTTTAAGCGAGATGAGTAGATTTTGCGGTCAAGTTCGTATAAAAGATGAAATGTGGCAAATGTTGTCAAATTTTCTACATCTTACTACTGGTTTTTATCTCAGCTTCTCCCATTAGAGCCGACAGGTCCATTTGTTTATATTGGACTGGTGCGGAAGATTTTTAATTCTCATGAATGTTGGTGCTAATGAGTTCATTTGTTTCTGCTGTGCTGTGTAACAGACAGAGGCTTGTGAGTTGAGGAAATTTTGTTCGAAGGCAATGACATTGATAACGCTCCAAGTAGCTTGAAGACTTGACTCATCGGCAACACAATTTACTGCATCCCCTGCACGCTTGACCCTCAAGTTGTGAGTGATGAGAAGTTGTGGTTTATTGGGCTCACAACGGTGATTTTCTCACCCTTGCTAAATCGCCGTCTACCACATGAATGAAGATGGCAACAACTTTCGCTCATGTTACTCCGAAAATGCACTAGTTTCCTGTGCACACATTCATTTGCGCAATTACTCCAAGAATCCTTGTCACCCTTTTGTGATGTTTTCTTCCACCTGTTTTTAGGCGAAAGAAAGCAAGAAGACATTACTCTGTTTGTTGCTTATACGTGTGCCGCCCATACCGCACCTCATCTAATTGTTTTTGCGGCTCACTGAAATGAGTTCAACATGTATGAGGCGATGTATGTACGTGCGCATGTTTGACGAAGAGCAACCGTGATTGTGACCGAGGCTGTAGGCGGAACTTGTTCTTCACTGTCGAAATTAAATTCGAGGTGGAAGTATACGGGGACGAAAATGCAAGTAATTTTTAAAGTGACAAATGTGAAAAGTGAGCGCTTTTTCTCCTAGATAGTTTTTTTTAATGATAAAAGTCCTCCATTGATAACAAAATAATAATAACAACAGCAGTAATAACAAAAATAATTATTATTAACAGAAAGGACCATGCGGACGTTTGCATTTTGACGAAAATTCAAGAGGAGTCTGGGCGAATAAATATAAAAAAAAAAAAACAGAACGCATCTACTGGTCATTCCCTCTTGGTAGTAGCAACCTACAGCTCGAGGCTAAGTAATTATCATGATTGTCTGTGAGCAGATTATTGGATCTGTTTATGAGCTGAGCAATCGTCGGTACTTCTCATTGAATTCAGTTATGGAGAATTTGCATTTGGAATAGGAGGAAGTGCAGATATCAGCAGTGGAGCGACTGCTGATCCTTCGCTGACCATTCATGATAGCCTCGCGATATTCATCTACACGGGGAACTGTCTTGAAGAAGTCAAAGTACCTGTGTCCCAAATAGCATAGGCATTTGAGACAAAATAAAAAAAATAATAATAAAACTTTTTCTTTCACACAGTAATAAATAAAACCAATTATTAAAGTATAATTTTTTTAAAACAATTTGTACGTAATAAGCAATCGCGGTCAGGCGTAATTGAGTTTGCATGAAATACTTGACTTACAAGAACATGTTGGACAGTGCCCGGGCTGTAGTAGCAGCCACGTCCTTCCCCTGTTGCAACTCACACAACAGTTTCTTCTGACAGTCAATCTCACTCATATCCAGCTGCTGATATGTTTCAATGGCCAGCGTAATCATTTTGACAATCCTTTGTACATTCCATGAGGCTGTAGGTGAGACCTGGACCGTCTGGTTCTTCTCACTCCGGCCCATGGAGCGTCTTAAAAATATCATATAATTGTACTAACCTCCGACATGATTGGATTTTTGGCAATAAAAAAACGAAGCTCATGGCTGAAATATACAGGATAGAAGATTTGTGCAAGAATGCAATACTTGAAATTGCAAGCGGCTGAGGCAGCACTAAAAGAAGCTGTGAAAAGACTAGAACTAACAGGTGGCAAAAGTGCGGCTGTGGCTACAGAATCTCAAAGGCTGATAAATTGCAGTGAAATAGTGAAGCCGATAACGATTCTACCGAGTGACACTACACCAATGACCGAGGCGAATGCATCTGATTACAATCCTTTAGTTATGTCTACCTGTTGTTAGAAATATCGGCCAATAGCCTCTGTTTGGACAGTGGCTTACCTTAATTTACCTTGAAATACCATAAAGTTATGATGAAGGACCAGATGACAAAGCAGTGGACAGTCATTGTAAGTGATAGAAAAGTTAGTGGTCAAATGCGTACCGATGAGTATCAGGATCAGGAGCAACAAAGAGAGTGTAGTGTACGGCTACTAGATACAATAGGAACAAGATGCCTTGACCCCCCATTGTGACAGCTAATACATAGCTAGCATAGTCTAGCCAATTGCCCAGTACGATTCCGTTCCCTTCCGCATCATACCCAAAGAGTGTTCCTTGTAGGTTGGGATTTACACTGTTGGATAAAGTTGATGACGATGAGGCGGATGAGTCGATCTTACGCTCAACTGAAGCTCCGGTAGCGCCAGGTGGCAAATGGAGGACGGCAATGACCATGGAATTAATGATGACAGCCATAAGGGCCCAAGAGGTTCGTCCTCGTCCAACCTCCCGCATGATCTTACTTTCCGACACCATCATGACTATTTCAAATACACTGACACACCGGCAAAGTCACTGTCTGGACTATCTAACAGTTTTCTACTCAACTTTGCCACTGAGAATGCAACGATTGAGTTGAAGGGCAGATGCTTTTATAGGTTGAAAATAAATTATGTAAGAGAAAAATTCATTTATGCAGTTTCCAATTTTAGCACTTGCTCGCTCTAAGCATGTCAAATTGAACCAGGCTGACGTTTCTCTTACCCATCATAACCACCTCATCTGATCATTGCCCGTAGAACAACTACTATGCCCTTCTTACACATACAGAGCAAAGAGATTTTTCTCCGCTTATTCATGCACATATGCTTATATCTCTCTCGAGGTTTACAGTTTACATTTGCAAGCCATTATAATCAAAATGGGTTTAAGGGTTACAGTTACAGGCAGTATGCACAGTGGAAGATGACACCGTATGCATTCTGGCCTCCTCTTGACACCGCCGAATGGAACGTAAAGTCCCATCCACTTTTAGTTCCTCCTCACTACCAGCTCACCACCTTATTAACAAATAATATTTTATATTCTCTTAATTATTGCTCAGGCTCATCGTATCGGTTATTTCCCATGATATATCATCATGACTTTTTCTAAAAGTGCACTGTTCTCACAGAACCCCGACCAAGTGTTATACCGCTGCCTAAATTAGATTAGCAATACCGTTAATTACGCATTCCCCAGGTAGTAGAGAGTTAATTGAACTCGCAAGGGCGACTTTTTAATTTGAATGTGTACACAGGACTGTGAAAATTAGTTGCATTTTAATGCGAAGTGCTGTCCTGCATATACATGTCTCTTCATCTTTCACCCTTCTTTGAATTGTCCACGTATAGAATTGTAGTAGACAAAGAAAAAGCAAAAGTTGCATGTTTACATGAAACCGTATCACATATTCAAACATCCGCAGCTCTCATATTGTTTAAACTTTTCCTCAACAACGGAGAGAATACAAGCAAGGAGTCGTACGAAGAGAAATCCTAATATACCTAAAATCATCATGAGTAGGATTTTTGCTCCTATGCTTCCCATTTTAACGCTCTCTTGTTAAACGTGAGGCAATGACCAATTTCCCAGAAGAGAGTCAATGTCATTATTATGAGGAACATCTCATTAAAAGTATCTGTGCCAAACGGAACCGCTTACTGATTTCCTTCCACGTACAGCTCATTAGCAAGAGGACGGGCTGTTGTTTTTCCATTGTCACTATGACTTTCGTGAGCGTTTCACGGCTTTCTGCATTTAAAAATAGCCATGAAGAATGTCAACTTAGAGTTCACATAGGTAAATCTTCAAAATATAATGGATTCAAAATATAATGGAATATATTCCTTCATTAAATATACTATTTAGTAAAATGGTGCGGGGAAATGGATTTTTACAAGACAGCTGCTGAGAGACAAAACCTCTTACTCTAAGTAAGAAGTTACGATCCTTTGACCCGACTGAAAAATGATAACAGGATCGGTATGAACAATCAGAAATTTCAATGAATATGATAACACACTTGAAGTGAATTTCTTATACTTACATCCAACTTTATTATCATGTACAGGACCAACACCAAATACAAGGAAATCGATGCCCTAAAATAGAAAATATCATCCCTAGAAATCTATATTCACATTCTAGAAATGCCTTAACCCTCATCAACAATAATACAATACACAATTAATACTGATCCAATAGCTAACTCATTACCGGAACAGATATTATTTGTAGAATCAATAATACTCGTTCGGATGGGACACAGCACGCTTGAGGATCACGATGGATCAGCGCTGGCTGGACTATAATAATGCTTAATTAATACTATGAATTATAATAAATACCAACATAATACAGGCTCTTCCTAATTCCCTTAAACTTACTCACATATCAATCCATACAGTGGTCTTTCTAATATGCACAACAATTTTAGGCACGATGAATTACTCTCTTCTTATATTTTTTATTATAACTTATAATAATTACTCTCCCCATTTAAATAATACCATGTCAAGTCCAGGTCTTACGCCTTAGTCTATTCATTACGTACAAATCTGTGTAGTATTCTGCAGTTTCTTGAACCAAAGCTGATGCAAACTTTTGGTCGCTTAAGTCTAAACAGTTGATTACGTACAAGAATATTATTGTTTTATCATCTAGTCCTTTGCATTACTGTTCGGATATATTCAGAGTTAAACGTTTACAAATGTTAAAAGTCACATTGAGCAGGATATGATCAATAAGATATCTTAAGTCGTATATGTGTGAGTCATGTGTGTAGGCATGAAGAGTGCTTTCAAAAACGTCTACTGGTACAATAGCAAACGATTGTGAGTATGTTTGGTCAACAAAGAAATATGTCCTGATTTAGTAAGTCAAGTCTACGCTGATAGGTGGAATTACAAATCTTTGTCCTTGTTCAATCTATTGAGCTTCTTCGAGTACTTCACGAAGACATCTTTGATGGAAAAGTCACATTTTGGATAGATGAAAGAGCAGTCCTTGGATGAGTTCTTTCCTTGCATGATAGCCTCTTTGTATTCCTTCAAGTAGCTTTGGATAATGGCTGGCATCGGTAGATCTTGCAAGGCATCGAAAAACCTGCTTGGGAGATAAATTAAAGCCACATGTTAGAATTTTAGAATAAAGATGAAATCCTTGAGTTTGTAGACTTACGTGAAAGTGCTGGAGATCTTGCGTCCAGTCTCACCGAAATCAGCCTGCTTCTGCTGCAACTCGCACAAGGCCTTCTTCTGGCAATCCAAGCTCTGGAAGTCAAAACGTTCATAGGTCTCCTGGGCCATGGCGATCATGTCCAGTACGCGAGCGAAGCTGAATCCATTGCCACCAGAGAGTGCCCTGTTCCGATGGAAAATAAATAACGACAAATTAATAACTGCTCATCCATCGTTCAACAATGGGGAATGTGAGGAATGGCAATGTATGAGGTAACGCCTACAACATGAGTACTGAGTAATACACTGTCGACATAAAAACCCGATGTTTGTTCGACAAGTTCATCACGTTGTCGCACCTTTGTGACTTGGGAAAGTAAGCTTAGAATGGAAACTATACCTAGCAGCGGTCTGGTAGTATTGGCCATAGGAATACGGATAGGTTTGAGACGCTGCCGTGTAACCCGAATAAGCATCCACATTGGTGTAACCAACTTGGTTGAGATAGTAAAAGTAGTAGAATCCCAGAGCGAGACCACCAATAATGAACACTGCAGCGAGAGAGTTTATTGCGATGTTCCAGCCATTAGAACTGAGCATGGTTTCCCATGTGCTCGGCTCTGACACGACCACAGCTCGATCGGCGTTCTCATCCGCCTTCTTGTTTGCGTCCTCTCTCTTCTCCACTTCCTTGTCCTCACTGGGAGCTGCAAATGCGCATCCCAGGATCACAAAAGCCAACACGATCACGAATAACTTGGACATTTTCTTCACCGATTTCTCCAACCACTCACGGAACACACTTGAGCTTATGTAGTTCACCTGTCTGACAAACTAATTGTATGGACTGGAACGTGTTCCTGAGGAACAGGCAGAAGATGTAGCACAGATACGATGCAAAACTAAAATGAAGCCCTGCAAGGACACAGTCTTTCTTTTATAGTCCTCCTCCCTTAGAACACCTTCCAAAGATTACCAAGGGATCCCTCTGAGATGCACACACACACACCCTCACATCTGTCTCCACACTCTCTTCCTCACAGTAGACACAATCAACAACAAAACTAAGTACTGCTTCCAGGTAAACAGATCTCTAAAATATCATGACCACATCCTTCTTTCAGGGTCCCCTTACACCTTATCACGTCACAAGTTACTCGTCTCAAGTAGGTATCTACACTCTTTTCCTACTCCTACTACTGCAATCAAGTAAATAAATTCACGTTCATTGGACTCCCTTGCCCTCTCCTTCAACTATTTTCCGTTGGAAAAACAACAACCTGGACACACAGAGAGCTAAAAAGCGTCTGTCCCTCAACTCATTCCGCATTCTCTTTGCTGCAACATTTGACTCAAGGAACGGGATGTTGCCTCAATGAGATAAAAATGATAATTATGTGCAATCATTATACAGCTCAGTTCGTCTCGTTTCTCGTCTGGCTTTATCTGGATTAAAAATTTTAGCCGCACGTTATCCTTTACGACCACACAGTTGCATAAATCAGAACAGCATCCTAGTGATCCTTTGTAATCATTTTCACTTTAAAGTTCTGGATTTCCCCAGTTATTGTCTTTTTCAAAGAAATGCAGCACATTCATCTTCCTCGTCTGTTTTCCTGCTTCTTTACTCGGTTTTGAGCTGCAGGCATATTTAGTAGATCTTTACGTAGGTACCTTTCTGGCTGGGATCTCGTGTTTGGTCAATGTAAGAACGAATACGGTGCATGCAGACACACACGATATGGAAGATGAGCTGGCTCAAAGGAAGGTAAGAAAGGAAAAAAGGAAACAACCATGATACGTTCTCTCCTGGTTCTCCTGCAAGGACTGGGAGTTCAAGGTTGAGAGAGGAAAAATACCGTTAGATTCCTTCCTATTTTTTGTTTTGTTATTCCTTTCTCAAGGTGTCTCAGGATGTGTGAGTGCATCTGACAAAGTAAAAACTTCATCCCGGTCAAGGTTACATTCTTGTTTTTTTTTCAGACTAGTCCAGTCAGGCGTTCACCAAATTGATGTAAATCCAAGGACTGGAAGGATGCATAGGCAGTGCTTCACATCTGGGTGCGTCTCACATTGGGGACTATGAAGGTTCTCCAGATGAGAACATTATGTAGCACTTCAAATGCATGTGGTCATTCCGTGTGACGAATATTATCAAATCTCCTCCTTTTCCAGGGTGTCTCCAATGAATTTTACAAAGACCTTTTCACAGTAGTCCTCCCAGCGACTGGCATTGAATTTAGTGGGACGTTAAGTTCTTCACCAGTGTGGCAGAGTTGACCGTGACATTGGCCATGATTTGGGTGAATTTACTCACCTCAAAGTATGCAAGGTCAGGGGAAGAGGAAGCTGGAAGGAGTGCAGGTAGAATATTATATACAAAAGGGTTTTTCATTTACCACTTTTTTCAACTTCTGGATGGAGGATTCTTAGCTTCGAAGACATGTTGAATTGACCCTTTTATGCCTTTTCCGAAAGCGAGTTCATGATTCCTCTGCATCTGGGATGCTGAGGTTTATTGATAGCCAGCCAGCTATCAAGATCAAGGTGGACGGGGAATCCCATGCTCAGAGTAGGGATTGCATGTGGCTATTATTAGCTTTAAAGAGACCCCTTAAGGTGTACCCGAGAAGCTCCTATATTCACCTTTAAAATTACATGCATGTGGGTGAGCCATTGATAAAACCCTCCACACACAAACACCTGTCTGCTCCTTCAAAGGCAGGTTCCTTTTCTTCTCGAGTTTACACACCTTGAGAGTACTATTCCCTTTTTTTGTTCCATATTTTAAAGGCAGCCAGAGTGAATAAATTTTACCTCGCAGTTTGAAAAAATTGAGGTGGTTTTCCCGGTTCAATCTTGACAATAATGGGCTTCGTGTTTATACTTGATGGATTCAGATGATATTGCTCTGCTGCTTTCAATTGGCTTAGTTTGTTTTCCACTACGTACTTGTCCATTTTGTTGTGGGTGGGTTGAGAGGAAGCCTTTGTACTTCCAAAAACTGACAGATTCACCAAAGGCTCCAAATTCTTGTCTCCAAAATAGGAATAGGCAATGAAGACACCGACCCAGAAAAGCCATCCAACTACGACACCAGCCGTGAATAATGCGGGGTCTAATGGTAACAATGATGATAATGTATCCTTCTTCTTTCTAGTCAAAACAGTACATCCATGAATAATCATTATATTTGCCACAGGTTATGTTTAGAAGGGATTTAAAACAAAAGTAAAAAAATACAGTTGTACTTTTTATCCAAGAGGCTGGAGGAGAGTTGAGGATGGAACGGTGCTAACGGGTTATGATGCGTGTGCGCCAGAGCGATGGGACTTGCGGGATCTATTGCGTAGGGAAGGGGCTCAACGGCAGGGCCAGAACTATGATGAGCTGGATACTGATGCTGATGATGAGGCACGGAATGCGGATGATGATGATAGGACCATCCATGTCGGTACTTGAGGGGTTCATCATGTAGTACAAGATTACCGTAGGGACCTTGACGCTGAACTTTTTCATCTTTCGTTTCCAAGCTGTTATCAATCACTCCAGTCGTAGTCTCTCTCACCGTTAGCCTATTAGTCAGTGGATCTCTGTAGACTTTCCTGCGCTTCTCTTGCTCAGCAAGTTGAATTGTCCCCAAGTCTGTAACAGCTTTTTGTCCAGTCGACTTGTAAATGAGCAACTTACGGCGTGGTCTTCGCTTCTCATCCTCATCTTCGTCCGTTCTGGTCCCGTACTCTACCTCCAAACTATCCTCCGGCTCCGCTAGTCGACGCTGGATCCTGTAGCGCTCAATCCTGTGAATCCTCTTTGATTTATTTGTCACATTATTTGGCACCTCAGAACTTTTCACGTGAACCAGAGAAAAACTTGTAACAAGAAGGATAGTGGCAAAAAGGCTAATTTTCATTTTTCAGCGGTATTAGACAACTTGCTGTCACAATGAACTTGTTGTTGTTGCTATTACTGAGGCCAGAACTGTACTAAAGCTGTCATTTAGTCTGCCAATTTAGTGTTACATGTGTTATACACAGGTGGGAAAAACGGTGGGTATTATCGCGTGTGATATCCCTCCCAACTATTTCCGAATTACTACATCGGAAACGTGGCCTCTTTGAACCTTGGCAAAGAGTCTGAGGTCAGCTTATACTGCTCATTGATGTGCGGGATTATGCGAGCATACACACAGTGTAACAAAGGGAGAGAATAATTAGATCATCCTACTTGGTTTCTAAGTCACTATGACATCCTCCTTATTACTTTACATGCATGGTCAGTTTTCATGTACAATCATCATCACAATCACTTTTACACATGTGAGCAGTTGCGAGTTCCGCTCGTGCATTCTCTCACACACATCCCGTGAAAGCCTGATGAAAAAGAAATTCATAGTCAATACACAGTTTCCTATTTGTTATATATACGTTGTCTTTATTCAAGATCGAGGTGAAGGAAATACATTAATTTATCATGATATGTATTTCCTTTGTTTTGGCCTTCCGCCGCCAAATGAAACCGAAGAATGGCGGCGACAGTCGTGGCTGAAATTGTATCCCCTCTCATTTTCATAATCAAAAACAACAAGCGCAGGCTGACTGAATGAACACGGCCACTGTCTACATGTGTGTGCAATCAGAACGGATGCTGAGGAAGTGAGTTCTTCTGACCTACTCCATGTCTTTTGTACAAATCAATGTTTACTTTGTCGTCCATATACTACAGAGTACCATATACTACTAGGGATTTGGATTGCAAGATATCGCCCTATTTTTCATAATAATAAAAAATATTACATCGGGAGAAGTTGTGGTGGAGGAAGGTTTCTTTCATGGTCACCAGTCACCGCAGTCACCCCATAATTGTTGGTGGAATTACGGAAAAGTCTGACCAAACTCATCATCATGAATCACTCATGCGTTTTTTGTTCATTCACACATCTGGATACCCACGTAGTAATAATTGAAAAGAATTTGTATTGAGATAATGAACTGGCGAGGGAGAAGGAGGGCTTAACTTCGTGCAATTTCTTCAGTGTGTGATTAACAAGCTGTGAGTACAGTTCTATTTGTGTGACTGAACGAAACCCATGGATAGATTACTTGGATGCTGGATGGCTTTCGTAATATTGAACAAACCATGCGATTCAAATTTTAACTACCATATGAATTGTATTCAGAGTCATTTTTGAGGTAGAATGAATGCTATAAACTTCGTCAAGTTTGTGGGAAAAGGGTCAGCTAATACAGTGTCAGAGCATCTGTGTTTTTTTTCTCTGAATTCCTCACTGTGTAGTATATTATACTACACTTTTTGCATCGCCATGGAAGCTTTTATTAAATGCGTTATTTAACCATTATGTAAGGAGGCCCCTCCATGTAGTGTGAAAAAGAGCACAAGTGCGCGTGTGTGTGTATCTTCGTAAGTCAAGGAGGTGTAACAAGCCTTTACCTCTATACAATGTTTTAGTGCCAGTGAACCCGCCAGCTACAATAAAAAATACATATAATTATAAATAACGATTCATTTTGCACTTCCAAATCCTGTAATGTATTTACATGGTCTACGCGTGTGTCTTCGTTCTAACTGGAGTAAAAAATAAATAATCTTGGCTTCTGTCTGTGTGATAGTTGTGTGTTTGTCTTATAATTCTTAGTTTGTTATTAGGGGAACTTGTTCCCAGGCATTTAATGTTTGATTGAAGGCATTTGCAAAATTATAATTCTGCTTACTTTTACCCACTAGTCCATCTTTGCCATATATAGCAAAAGCCAGACTATCTTTGTCCACCACTCTCTTTCTCTTCGGCCTCTCTGCCGGTTTGCTTGGACGCTCTGAAGTCTTGTAGTTAGCGTCAGAGTTATCAGCTTCCTCGTCTTCTTCCTCACCATACTCCCCAAGTGGTGAAGCTGAGGAGTTATCATGAACGTGCTCAAGATTTTTATGTTGTTGCTGCTCCTCTTCACTGCTTTCCACAGGCACACCATGACGCTTGTTTAATGCCAATCTACTAATCTGGCCTTTCTTCTTGCCCCCATCATGATCTTCCATGTATTCTTCGTCTTCGTCATCAACAATATTTATTTTTGGTAGATTCTGCTCATTGTATTTGTGAAACGTAGAGTAGTCCCCACGAGCTAGGCTGACAATGTCATTATAAAGCCCTTTGATTTCCTTCCACAAGTCATTGTTATCACTGCTCACATTCTTATCTCCAGTGTCTTTGCCACCGCTTGGCACTACACCACCTGTGACAAATGACGGGAGGAGGAATGCAATGGCAGCTGAGAGTGCTATAAGTCCTCCAAGTATGAGCAGTGTGGAGGACCATGAGGAGCTCTCTTCAACATGATGCGGGTAATGGTGGTTGTAACCTTGATGCTGACCATGACTCGCCTGCTGCTGGTAACCATGACCCTGATCATGGTTACTATGGTAATAATTTTGACCGGCAGAGTAGGCTAAGTCAGTGGACGATGAGCTAGAACCCCCAGCATGTGGGTAGTAATTGTAGGCATTGGCTGTGTGTACGTCATTGTAGACATTCTCGGAGGCAGCGGGAACGTACCTGTTGTACTGATCAGGATACAGGACACTATGTGGTTGTATCATAGACGGTGAAGTTATTTGTGAATGGATTTGTTGGTGGTGATGCTGTTGTTGAGTATGTGGCATATCAGCGGGCGTTAGAATCCGATCCTGCTTCAAACCTGGATTTAGTATGTTGCCATAAGGCTGCCTCGGCATTGGTGGGGCGGGGATTGGTTGTGGTGTTATCTGCTGTTGAGTGTACCCATGATGACCTCCGGGTGTTCCACGATGACTTGAGGATGAATGCGGGGTTGTTGAATGCAATTGGCTAGCAGGCTGACCTTGTAGCTTCAAATAATTTACTATATGTTGATAGTCTGGTTGCTCCTTTTCGTAGTCTTCATCATAGTGAAATGAGTCATCAAACTTGGGATTGTGTCCAGGTCGAGGGGATGAGGAAGACATTCGGCGGATAGGCCGCCGGGGACGCTTGAGTCGAAGCTTTGGTTTGATTTTTTGAACAAAGTAATCATCCCGATCATTCTCCTGCGCATAGGCATACATAGGAGCAGAGAGGTCTACTGGGCTGGGTTTGAAAGCCATAGTCGTTCCATGGTCCGGATACGGCCTCTCACTGGAGGGTCCTGTCAAAGAGTGGGAGTACACTATGGTTTTCTCAGTCGATGCTCGTCTAAGAGCCTCACGCTCATGCGTCCCTGATGTGTTCTCTTCTATCGTTTCCATGGACATCAGCTCCTCATAGCTTGTTGTTGGAGGCATTACCTCCGTGGACTGCTGCACCAGTTTCCTCTTAGGAATGCTATTGCGCACCGGACCCTTTCCCTTGCCCGAAGATGACTTATGCTTAGGACTCTTGGGGATGGATACGACAACTTGAGGAAGTGTCTCATCCGCCATCAGATCCTCCAGTTGGTCAATCTGAGTAAAATTTTCATAATTTTCATACCGCTCCCTTTGATCCTCATTCACATCATAGAGCCGATGATTTCGTAAGTTGGGATCGCTCACATGGTCAATGACCATTGGGGATGTTGAGTCCGCTGGGGGCTCTTTTTGATTTTGTACGCGAAACTTGGATGAGAATTTCGGTCGTCCTTCGGTCGTGTACGAGTGCAATGTTGTGCTCGAGACAGAATGTGAGGACTCATCAGGGAAGTTCAGTATTTCCAGTCGAGGTACAGTACTGTCTGTTGTCGTTTTCGAGTGGCGGGATCGAGGAGTACTCAGTCCTGGAGTTCGTCTACTGGCATCCATGCTCGCGAGTAGTTCTAGTAATGCAGGGTCAAAGCGCCCTTGAGCAGGCCGAAGTTTTGACAGGAGCTTCTCGATTTCATGTATGTCCGCTGGATTGCTAGAACCCGACGGTGGGATTATGTCCCTCATTTTGTTCAACATTTCAGGACTCATTATAGATTTGAGCCCGGCTGACCCTTGGGATAGAAGTGTGGAGACCAAGTCGAAGGATGAAACTGCACTTATCGTGCACAAAAGCACACTCACTACCAAATGTAACACATTCATGTTTGTTTTTTAAGTCAAATCTCACACAGTCACCGGAAGCCCTGCAATAGTACTCGAAAACAAATGAGCAATAATATGGAGTTCTAAAAATATCACTTCACATCTGACATGGAGCACATGATCCAACAATTTTGTCGCTGAACACACAAGGTCAAATGAATTTTTTCACATGTCACCTCACTGAAATCACTTTGAAAATTCGCTTTTCAGCTTGCCAATTCCATGTGCTCTGCAGATCTCAAAATACGCTGGAACTAATGAACTCAGTGGACGTAAATTATTGACAGCTTGTTTCAGCGGCTGTATATTTGGTACAAAAAACTAACTGCTTCATGCTGACGTATTCCCAGGAGGACCTCCAAGACTATTGTGCACAAAAATGGCAAACTGTTGGGGTAAAATGATGAAAAGGATGAGCTAGGTGAAGGAGACGAGGAACAGCACTTCCTCTTCATTCACTAGTAGAGAACCCAAAAAATTCTTTACGTAATGCGGACTGTAGTAGCAATGAGGAAGCTAAGAGGGTTGCACTGCCAAACAAGCAGTTAATCATTAAATGAAACCATGCTCACACTTCTGCAATGCTTCCACCTAATCCATCCTAATCCACACATGGATCACCACCAGATTTAGATGCCTTACACATTGCCCCCGTGTCTGACGAACTAGGGGATATTTTGCTTGAAGAATCATGCCGGTCTTGGTTGTTATTATTGTGCATCTTCTTGCTCCTGCTCCTTCTCCAATGTGAACCAATGTCAGTTGTTGAGGAGCTCATGAGGGTTCACAAGGCATGAGGATGCTTTACATAGATGATAAACCATGCGGATCGGTGCGGGGGGAGAAAAACGGTCAAATCCCGTAAGCAGACTATATAGCTAAGATAATTATTATTATGATGATACAGACTTTGGCTTCATTGTATGCTGATATATATAGGCAGCGTCCTTTTTTCATTACAAAAGCTCTTCTGTTTGTGTGACACTACAGGCATGTACTACTTGGCCCACAGTCTGCGGTGGTGGTTATGGTGAGAATGGTTCAATTCTCTTTAAATGACATTTATACAGGGAATTTAATGGAAGCAAATAATAATAAAAGTCTCTATTCTTGTACAATGACAACAGTTCCCCACTTCATGCTCTGTAGGCTTGCCTCGTTTTTTTTATGCAAACCTGCCTCAAGTCCTACCATTCAGCACTCTCTATACTTCCAGAAAATGTCACCTGGTGAATGGGAGTAATGGCTCATTCTTGTAATGATCAATCGTCTCCCCCAGATGTTACTCTGTCAATCCGTTTGGTATTCTCAATGAGTCACGCTGCACTTTACATTGTTGGTCGTTGCCGGGTGGCAACCGAGCTTTTACTGATTTGCAGGTGATACAACATGAGAGCTAAGCAAGCCTATATGCTCATTACAAACGATCCCACATTCCAAAATCCTTTGTTGTCCCGCTGAGGACATTGTATGAGTAATCGGAATGCACTTGACTTCCTCGGGATAGGAACAACAGTACTTGAGCCTGCGATAGGAATAACATGACTGTCCTTATGGATATCTGTCATGTCTCATTCGTATTCAGCACTCATACCTACCCTGTCTGTAGACACGTGCCCGTTACATGTCAAACTCCTAGGTTACGCTAAGTGTCTGCGTCTGGGTTTGCACTGTTTCACTGTGAGATAATGTTATTGCACTGGTATTAATATTTTGCCGTATTACTTTAAATCCCAGTGCACTACTGCACTCTAATCGAACCATCCTGATGCAAGAGCCTTATGTAATTACTAAGTGCAATCTTAGCAACATTATATGAGCGAAAAAATTACGATGAGAATCATTATGGTGAGATTTAAAAGATATGAAAACGGAAGCAAAAATAAGCGCTAGGAAGAACTTGTAGCTTACCTACTCATGCGCAATCATACAAATAAACTACAAGGCATGAGGTCAAAGAAAATATGAGCTGGTTAGGAGTAAGATGGGAGAACTGAGGGGATTTTTGAAATCATTTCATAACATTTCATGCATGCTTGTTTACATAGGGAGACCAAGTTAATGGTTCTTGCACGCCATATAGCGCCCACTTGGTAACGAGATGAGATGATGATGAAGACGATGAAGAGGAGACAACGGTACCTTCAACTCTGTTTCCTTTTAGCTTTGTTTTCTTAGCTTACACAGACGATGCGTATACGTCAGTTTCAGTGGTCATCTCCATCATCATCATAACATGCTGTTGCAAACTGAATTGAGAAGGAGGCTCCTTGACGGTCCTTCTCTTTATACTATGGATAATAAATACTCACCGAACGAATTGAAATGGAAGAGAATAACAGAGTCGTAGAAGCTCATCATCACTCAAGCCGCGGATTCAATGAACAAGTGGGACGAGAGCATGTGGAAAATTTACTCTTATCATTATTACGTTAACTGACAACGTGGTTCGCAATAATTCTTAGACGCATTCCGTTGGACCTTTTATCAAGATTTTTGGAATGATCGCCTTGATGATGATGGCACTGCAACGTTTTGGATTTATTTTATGAACTTTGCCAATGGAAAATTATACACAAAAGGGCTCCAACTCCAATGTAATGTTGGCTTGAAAGATTAGAGGAAAAAAGCAGCCTGGTTTTACGCAGTTTATTTTGAGGTAAACTACATTTTCGCATCAAGTTCTTTTTATGACGACGCACTCCAACGGAATCATCAAGAGGATAACAATAGGAAGGCGGTTTACTTGACAAGAGCTATTATTATAATGGCTGTGGAAGGGTGGATTTATGGAGTGCCATGTTTCCATTCATTCAATCACAACACTTAATTTGCATCTTTGTCGGCCAAATAGGGCTCCTTTTACGTCGTTTTTTTTAACCTCTATAGGATGTCGGTGTCAGCAAGTAAAGAATTGTAGCAGTATCGTATGTAATTTGGATTTGGGGCTGCTGCTCTTATTTGATTTTCATGCTCCAATGCATCCTGCGATGTGGTAAGAATTACTTGCACGGATTGACGCAAATAGTGGGAGATGCTCAGTTTATTGTTGTCCTATAGGGGGCAATCAAGATGTCAAGCTTTCGGGCAGATTTAGCTTGCTTGCTACTGAATTTACATTGAATTATATTTAACTTTTTTGTCGAGTATGAGTAGCAGGAGGTTGTGCTGTGCCCGCAGGTTCTTACGGGCTATTACGTTTCCTTTTAATGACAACATGTCATTTTGATCTACATCATCACAGGGATTACTAGACTCTAACGATCGAGTTTATAGCCATTGAGAACGGTTTTAAGTGTCTGTGCATAACACCAAAGAGGTGGATCGGCTACTTGATGAACACGCTTTTGTCTGTCACGTACGCTGAAGACACTAATGATTGTTGTAGCCGAATTAATTCATTTGGCATCCTATTTTAGTTGGACTGCAATCATTATTCAAGCTCGCTGTTACCTAAAAGATCAATCAAACGATCCCAACCGACTGGCAAGATTGGTACTTACACAAGCCGAGCCAATATTTTCTTGCGAGTTGGACACATATCTAAGGCATAGTGGGCCATTCAGATGAAATTTTATGATTAACGCAAAAATTTAGCCGTGGAATTACGTCCTATTGTAACTTCAAAGGTATGATAGCTCCACTTGCCACAAAATCATGAAAATTAAGTATAAAGGAGCACGGATCTTAGGGTCTAATGAAACCTTCAAGCGAGGAAATCACCCTAAGGCATTAATTCAAGCTCGAGTGTGGAAAATGAAGTTAGTATGAAAATCTTGACTCGACACAATAAGCTTGGTTTGGTACTCAGTTGCACAATGTACGCAAGAGACGACAGTGAGGGTTTTTCAATGAATAATCTAGGTTAAAACTACCAAGGTCAAAAAATACATAAAGAGAGTGTGCTGCTTTGATTGCTGATGCATAAAGAGGGGACGTAAAGGGAAGCTTTAAGACCTGAGAGTTCACAATTGGGGAGAAAAACCCCGTTCCGGTGAGCTGATCTAAAACAGAGTAACTTTCATGGTTTGATAATAGCATGTAATAGGCAGAAATGTCAGCAAACAAGACTCCGACGCAGTTCTGATTGCTGATTAAATGACTCATGAGGGTCTGCACACGTTGACTTGCAGAAAATCTGGCAGTGTACGTGTGTTATGGTCTGGATGCATTCAAGCATTTGTAGCACTTTACTTGCTTCCTGTGAGTAAGTTATGTCGTTCTACTTTCAACAAAGTCTCTTATTTGAGTTCCACATAAATTTTCCTATATTGCACAAAATATTACAATTTATTTATTTGTACAAAATGAGCGGAGAAGATATTTTTCAACTGAGAAAAAGTCATGATTTCACCATGTCATAGGCTAAAAAAGTGCTGCCATCTTCCTGAATAAACTTGATTGAAACGGAGCAATGAACGTCAACAGCACATCAATCCATTGAAACACTGTCCGCCCTAGAAATCGGAGCAACCGAGTGACATTCAGAAGTCGTTCAATGCACAGAAATCAACTTTCTGCCAATCGGTTATCGATACTCAAAGTTGAGGGTTTGGAGGTCTGTGGAAAAGATACTGGACGAGCTTTAGGAGTCTCATAACTTCTGTCCTTATCTACTGATTCCTCCTCGTCTAGTGGTACATCTGTAAATACGTTGATATCACAGGGACCGATGTAACCTCCGTTCACTTTAGCAACATCAGACGAATTGACTGGGGTTTCCGGAGAGCCATTAGCTGAGTTAACTGTGGTGACAGGCTCCTCAACAGCTTTATTTGAGGCTGCCCTGGCATTTGCCTCCTCGTCAAATCTATCTCCTCGCAGATTTGTCAAATCCAATCCTTTCTTCACGTTCGAATGTTTTTTCAAGTATGATTGATTTACTATGAAGTACAGAAAGCTTGTGACGACAGCGGCAACGGCAAATATCTGGAATGTTGCCCGGTCCCCGTACCACTTGATTAGGAAACCTCCCACGAGACTTCCAGCACCACGTCCTGCAATACCAATCCGTCAGTCAGTATTTAAAAAAGACAGTGAGGACATTAATTTACAGAATTTACCAATTCCAAAGTACAGTGCACCCATAAACCCTTGAATGGATGCAATTGTTTGCTCTGTAGAAAGTGCAGCGGCGTAGGTGGCAGCAGCCGTAATGGCTAAACTATTTGTCATCGCTTCCATGGCCTCCATTGGAAGACATGCCCACGGGTTTTGAATCACTGAATATCCGATTAACCGAATGCAGTAGAATACAAGACCAAGACAGAGAACATTGACATGTCCAATTTTCTTTATGATCACTCTGCTGAAGATCAGAAGGGGCAAGCCAGCCATTCCTCCAACGGAGATAGTTAGACCCATCAGGACTTCATTGCCACCGAGGTTCTTGAGAAACCAAAAGAGGAAGCTTTCCAGGTAACCCCAGACGGACCCTGAATGCAGTCAAATAATACTAATAATTTAGACTAAACAGTAATATGATGATTCAGAGCTATCGTGCGGAAAGAATACCATATGTGGAACGAAGAACACAAAGTGGGAGGTCAAGGTCGTAAAAATTTAGAATTGTACTACTTCAATGTTCGAAAATCTTCAAGAGGACAGGAAAATTTCGAAAAAAAAACAAGAAAAATGGAGGCTTCTACAGTGGTTTCAGCTCTCAGCCTTCGTCGGGCAGAAGTGACCACGTTCTTTTCACTTCATTTTTATAAGATTGAACTCCCACTTCGTGCTCTTTGCAATTTATTGTGCTCATTTGCATTCTTCTAAATATACGGAATCAGCACCTGAGAGAAACATCGCAATGAAGAATACAAGGATTTCCAATTGAGACAAAACATCTTTCAGGTGCCCCAAAACTTCATCTGCGGGCTTTTTGAATGTCAAATCTATTTTTAATGTGAGAAATGCACTCAAAGTTTGTAGAATCGCGTAGAGAAAGAAGGCTGGGCGGAAGTCATTGAATGCGTAGATGAGAGCCCCTGAAATTGGACTAACCAGAATGGCAGCCAGCAAGGCGCTTACTCTTTGGAGGCCATAGTCACCGCCACATTCCTGCTCCAGTCATGTTTTTGCATTTAGAGTTGTTCAATTCATTAATTTGAATTCTGCATATGTGATTACAGCATTACCTTTAGGATAGCGAGCACAGCGCCCTCGAACATGATCCACGTGGTTGCGCTTCCCAAGCCCAGAATAATGCGGAAGACAGTGTACATCCAGAAGGTCAAGGCCACGTCATAAACCTGCAAGTTAATAGTACTTTATTCAAATGTATCAGTTTCAAATGAATGTGTGTGGATCTTAATGTACATCCGACGCATACCTTAACCTCGTGAGTATTGGAACAAAACGAAGCACGGTCAGCTGTCAGCAAGCACTTATGTGTGCAGGACGTGTCATTTTGCAAATTGGCACTGCCTTGAATGCAATTCGGAGCACGATCAAAGTTGTAATTGCTGAAAGTCCACGGCCCATCGATTTTTAAAGTCAACCGAGTCACATTTTGACCATTCTCCACTTCGTTCGTAGGTGGATCTACCAATTCAAGCTCACTGATTTCGGTCCCCACGGTCGTACTACTGTTATCACTGATCTCAGCAAAGCCAAAGAAACATGACGTTCTGTTGGAATCATCACCACGGCCACAAATTAAATCAGGTCTCTTATCCGTAAACGGTTTGAAAGTCAATGTCCCACCAGGCATTAAATACGTTTTCCCAATTTCCAGTGGAAAACTGGAGAATCCGTTCAAGCTTGAGCTACTTTTACCAGCAGGACACACCATTCCACACTGAACATCTGATGGATGTGGTATTATCCACGGAGTATTTGTCATGTTTAACGTGCACACACTGTCTTCCGTCATTTGTAGCTGCAGAGGGCCACCGTAGGGCACACTTTCACTCACACCACATCCTAATGCAAAGGTTATGTCAGCGGAAAGTGGTACAGTTTCGCGAGCGACGGGAACAAGGAGTAGGAGAAGTCCTGTGCCGGCGGTCACCAATGTCAGTGCAGCCAGGAATATCTGATAGGGCAATACCTCAGTGAGACTTATTTGCTTGTCATTCCGATAGACGGTTGAAATTTACCTTAAAATTGCCAATTTTGTCCGCTATAACACCAGCTATGGGAGGTCCAATGATGGCAACAATAGGTATGAAGGCTGAGTTAATACCAGCTTCTGCAGCATCCAGTCCCAACGACTTAATATGAAGAGTTAAAAAGGGATAGAGCACGAATAGGGCTACAGAATTTTACAACAACAATAATTATTTAGAAGTCATGAAAAATTATTAAATACTATCACAATCAGAAAATTAATTCTTATAAAAAAAGAATGATTAATGAAAATTTAATAAATAAATTTTCAATTTCAGCATATAAATGCACTTACTGGCTGCTTTAAAAAAGAACAAAATTTTGACAGGTATGAGGTTTTCGTTCCTCATGTCCGCCATAGTCCTCTTCCAGAAATTCTTCCATCCTTTTTTCTTTGCGCGTGCTTCACCTCTCTTTTGACTGGCTTCCAGCTGGATTTCCGACCTTATGATTGCCTCCATCTTTTTATTGCTTGATTGTATCTCCGAGTTATTTCTCTTGTTCAGCTCATATTCCGTCAATGCTTGATTATTCTTCTTGAAGGTATCATCGTTGCCACTGTAAAGGCCACTGGGTTTGAATCCTCTCAAGTCTGTCACAATCCCATTTTGATAAGCAGTGTCGTCAGTCGGAGGTGCAATGACAGTGTCACTTCGATTAGACTCCTTGTTATCCTCATCTATCTGCCTCATAATGCTCACACTATGTCTCCTTTTCCTGTTTTCATATTTCACAAGAAGAGAACAATGTAAATGTAACCATCATTTAAAAGACCTTGGTACATTGGTGGCGAATGGTAAATTAAACCGCTTTAATAACGACGACTATGGTCACATTCATAAGTGGACATGCTCATCTACCCTGTGACATATTCTCTGGCTCTACATCATCTCACATCATATCAACAGCATTCCTGACGAATGGAAAATGTGGAGAGCACGAAACTGAGCTTCCGGTTCACAGTTATTACTGCTCCTCTGCGGCATTAGTGTGTCAGCATTTCTATATAATACGATGCACTGCGTGACATTCAAAAATTGATGACGCTCTTTTGTGCTAACTCAACAATGCCGCAACAAGAGCAGGAACAACATTTCTAAAATTGAAAATTCTACATATCGCATTTTTTAAAGCTTTTTTAGGAAATTAAAATAGAACGTTGGCGATAAAACTAACGCCATTTAGTAGCAGTCCTTGACCACCCTTCGATTTTACTTACTTTTCCAGTTGGTGCGAACAGATTTGCTAATAAGGCAAGGCAAAGCAAGAAGCACTGCAGGTTGTGTTGTGATAGAAAACGAGTTGACGGCGCTAGTTATTGTACACAATAAAAACATTTACATAAATGTTGCCTCACCGGAAATGCAATTGATTGTGACGGCGTTAAATACAGGAGAGTCTGAGGGGGTTGTGAGATCATTAGTTAGAATGACTTTTGGGAATTAGCGTAAATCCCTTGAAATCAATGGGATTAATTCATATTGATTATCCAATGCACTTCGTGCTCTGGCCACATAGCTTTCCTGAAACTTTCGGAATTCCCTAATTCAATGGTTAAAAATAATTGGATTACACCTTCGTGATTATAATGAAGCCTTCGTCACTGCAGCACTCTTGTCAAATCTCCCTTGCACTTCTTGCCACATGCCACTGTACCCGTTCCACTAATGCTGATATAACTCGACATATCCAATCGAGTTTGAACTATGTGAGAAATAAAGTCTATTAATTCCCTTTCCAATCACCACGCATTGTTTTAAGAAGTGAATATTGAGTGCATGCGCTCAAAAGCACCACAATACATAACACATGCCGCTGCGTGCTGTCGGTCTGATTGAATTTAACATTCCTCGCACCAAATTGTCAGTTGAACTGAAAGGGTAGTAGACTTTGATTTCAACTTCTCTTAATTATCTCTATTATTGTGAGTTTTCACGAAAATTTGGGAACCAGTGAGGCGTTCATTTCTGTATTAATCTAAAATGGCATGTGACTCATGGCTATGTTGGAGGAACACACGTGAAGACGTCCTTATTTACCTTGTAGCTTAGCCAAGAACTTCACACATTCAAGCCCATCTTAATCCATGTGTAAAAGAAATTATATGTCGGACGACACCTCACTATGACTAGTGCTTTGAATGTTTACGCTGAGTCTTAAATATAGCCTTCAATATCAGCCCGTGCGATGAAGATATGAATGATTGCTAATGCAATTCCATGAAACACGCATAAACAATGGACAATTTGAATATCTTCTTCCGCAATTTCAAGCTAATGACTGACTATAGGAATGATAAAAGTATCGCGATCAGCAGTCTCACCTGCCTCTTCACAATTTCCCCTTGCGGTTTCAATGAGCATTTAATTTGAATTGTAGTTAAGTCTTGTTATTAGTTCATCTGATACGAGGACAATTAGTACGAAGTCTCCATTCCACCGGTTAATTTCACTGAGATAGACCTTGTTTGATCACTTCAGGTTAAATGGTTGTGTGATTTGAAAGGGTAGAGACACACAAATAAGTTAAGTGGAACTGATAGGAAATAGTACAAGTAGAGATGTATCACATGTGGTTCTTCTTGTGCAGACTGGAGTAAATTCCCCCATACTCAGTTTGCGGTACGTGTAATTTATTAAGCTGGTCGACAGGAGCAAAGTGAGAGAATAAAATTTACTGCTCCCTTGAACAAGTTATGTGTGCCCAGCCAGGAGCTGTAAAAATAGTCATTCATAACAATAGCACAGGTACGACATCAGTACTTGGAGGGAAAATAGCTTGTGGAAAGCTGTAAGAATGACGCTTAATTGCTAGCAGGACGGTTTTTAGGCCCATTAGAGTGTTTTTAGATGTCACTGATTATTATTATTAGCCGTCATTTGCTTACACTCGCATTTATTCATCTGAGGCTATTGGTATTCATATAGACTGGAAATGAACTTCACAATACAATGGCGTTTGTGAGCGCATACAGAGATAAAAAATTCAAGGTTCCTCTTTGCCATAGTTCCATTTATGAATCTTCATCTTCTAGTCTAGTCATCATGAGTAGTTCTAACTGGTGTGAGTTAGACGAGAAAATTAAAACCAATTTTCACATTGCATTTACCTTCAAATAGTTCTGTAAATAAAATTTTGCTGAGCAGTAACGCTTTCTGCGCGCACATTCATCCGCATGTGCTGATGTGACAGTTACACAGAGAAGCATGAATAATTGCTGATTAATCGGCACGATCACAAAGCAAAATTTATTTAGACCGTTAGCAAAAACCTAGAGACTCAAAAGTTAGAAATAGCAGAGTGACTTTAGTTTGAATGTCACTATAGGAGTAGTACGTAGTTTCTTTCTCATGGACATTCGAAACTCGTGAGAAATGAGTATACAGCATAGTATATGTGTCATTCCAATTGAGCTTTGCAAGTTACGCAATATTGCTTCGATAAATTTGTGCCCTTGCTAAGCAAATTTTCATTGCAGTTAATGCTAATAATACGTACTCGAGGTTGTCTGTTGAACTTCACATATATGCGAACCTATGCCACTTTGACTCGACTTTACTGCCGGTGTCTGTCGTAAACTTGACTACAATGAAGTTTACAACGAAAGATTTTGACAACTGTGACGTAGCTGCTGAAGAGTACTGCAGATAACAGTTATTTAATTAATCAAAAGGGCCAAAATATTTAATAAACGTTGTTGCTGCTGCGAAAAAACATGAAATCCCTATAAAAGTGCATCCTAGTATAGACCCACCATTTCTCAGACATTCCCTTCCACTTGTTCTGGTGAAGCCAAAATTACACTGACAAGTCCTTACAGCAGCATATTTGGTTAGCTTGTAGTAACTTTGCCAGCTATTAAGTCCCTCATATTCTGCTTCCAAATCATCTGTACCCCCCTCGCAAGCCGCATTCTGTACACATTTTCGTTGGGTAAACATAGATAGGAATTTGCAGGGAAGTCCAGCTCGGACTAGACATTCCCCGGCAAATTCCTGAGCATCAACTGGGCTACATCGGCATGTTGATAATACTTGCAATTGGCCATCTTCCTTGAGTGAGCGTTCGATATTGGCCAGACCTGATATAACACGGCCACCACCATCCGGATCCACATCATTCTGCTGGCGGAGGATCAGCGTCTTTACATCAACGTCCTCGTTGACATGAATAACGCGATGGTGACAACTAAGACCTTTAGTGAAGTCACAAATTTCCTCTGGTTTTGCCTTCCTATGCTTGAAATATTCGTTCACCACATTTTGCACCTTGGACTCTGATGGATTCGACGGTGTTCGTAGAATGTAATCCACTTTCTCCTCATAATCCATTACGCAAACACCATGAAGCGGGATGTAATTTATTCCAGGGTGATTAAAGTTCAGCTCCAGATCTTCCTTGACTTTTTCATTGCATTCAGTACGCGATATTGATGAGAATATTAAGTACACATGGAGAGATAACAGTAACGGCAGTCGTTCGGATTGTCGCATGGCGTTCATGAGAGGTAATTTGTCCACCTGGCCACCTGGGGTGTGCCTGATAAAAAAAATCTACATAACTTTTTTCAACAGAAAAAGTGCAGCTGCGTGCTTGAAGTTTACTTGTTTGTATGTAAATGAGTTTGGAATGAGAACCAAAGAAACAGATTGTTTGATGGGATTTTAACTGCATCTATTGTTGCAGAAATATTTCTTTGTTTATTTTGTTCACGTATGTCGTAATCAACAAGGAACAAAATCAGCGAGCTTAAATGTCTAGTATTTAAATCTAATCAACCGAGGTCCAACATACGACCAAAATGGTTACTAATTAAAGAAATCTTAAGTCATACTAAATCATCAGTTCAAGGTAAGTGGGGAAGAGTATACGTTGTTATACAAGAAGCATTCATCATCATCATCAATACACTACCAGAGCTTAACTTTCAGGTAACTTATATCATTCCAATTCTTTCATCCATTTCCAACTACGCAGGCATCATACATGTATGCATCCATATATATTTTTCGTAAAGACGCCCTTAATTCGCTACATAATTTACTAATGTCAATACTTGTCCACTATTATTCCCTGACAATTATAAAGGTCTTTAGTAATCTATGGATACCCTGATACCCTAAATAATCGTGTATACTTTTCACTCACGTTAAAGATCAAGCAGTCTTTCTGTGTGCATGTCAATATAGTGCCATCCCCTCCAGTCCAGCTGGCACCACTGTCATCATTTGCATCTCATGGAATCATTATTTTGGTCCTCCGCTCATTACTCGCTGCGAGAGAATCATTAACTGGGAATGGTGAAACGAAGCCTCCGTCATATTTGAACTGGTCCAATTTCCCGTCCGTCCTGCAATTGGACTTCCACGGTCTCTTCGTCATGAACAATCTCTTGTGGTAGGAGCGATGAAAGAAATTGAAGAGGATGTACACGAAGCCTGCTACGACTGATATGGCTGCCAGAATTCGAAACGCTCCTCTATCTCCAACGAACGCCATTAAATAGCCGCCTATCAGGCTTCCGATAGCTCGGCCTGCAGCATAAACGCAAGTTTACATCATTTAAAGACATTCAAAAGACTTATATTTTGATGGATGGCAAAAGGTACTGACCAACGCTGTAGTAGAGAGCACCAATGAGTCCTTGCATGGATACTACGGTGTCAGGGGTAGATAGAGCAGAGCCGTATGTATTCGCTGCTGTTATGGCCAAGGACGACGTCACTGCTTCCAATACCTCATACGGCAAGCTCATCCAAGGGTCATTTATGAAGGAATATCCTTTACACAAAATAAAATGGTGCTTGACTCAGGGCCGGACTTGACGCAGCCATACAGAATGAATCACATACCAACAAGTCTGATGCCGTAGAAGATGAGTCCGAGAGCAATTGTGGTGACGTGGCCAAATCTCTTGATGATCGGCTGGTTCAATATGAGAAACGGGAGTCCACTTAGTCCACTCACGCTCGTTGTCAGTCCTAAAAGTAACCCGCTGCCCCCCAAGTTTTGTAGGAACCAAAATAGGAAACTCTCAAGGAAGCCCCACGCAATTCCTGCAA
Organism: Deuterosminthurus bicinctus; assembly: GCA_034698825.1. Classification (NCBI taxonomy): domain Eukaryota; kingdom Metazoa; phylum Arthropoda; class Collembola; order Symphypleona; family Bourletiellidae; genus Deuterosminthurus; species Deuterosminthurus bicinctus. Next base: position 34,592 of record JAQIWI010000099.1, on the reverse strand, counting down.
CAAAATGTACATGGTATTAATTATTACCAAGTATAAAAGACTAAACTTTTACTTGATTTTCATCAATCTAGCAGCATGGAACCTGAAAAGAGGACGGCACAGAGAAGAGCCACAACTTCTGATTGCTTCAACAGCTTCAACAATGAACCAAATACTTGCTGTCCAGGTTCTTTGAAGTCCAACGGTATCTTCAATGTTAGCAGACCAGAAAAAAGCTGGAGAGCCGCATAGAGGTAGAACGCTGGGCGAAAGTCAGTGAAATCACGGATCATGTATCCAGACAAGGGCGCCATGACAATGGCAGCAATGTACACAGTGGCACGTTGGATACCATAATCCCCTCCTCGTTCCTGTTTCATGGCAAAATGCAAATTCAGATACATTTATTCAATTACATGGTTCCATTCTTACCTTGATTATTGCCAACACAGCCCCTTCAAACATGATCCAACATGTTGAACTAAACAGCGCAAGTAGAACACGAAGAGCATTGTATAGCCAAAAGGTCAGTTGTTCGTCGTTGATCTGTAAGATGGGTAGAGTGGAAATTTAATAATATATGAAACTATCGGCAAATAATATTCTTAACACTAATTTTCAATAAACGGTACATATTTCTCTAAAAATCAAGGCCGGGATGAAATCCCGATTTACCTTTACAAACTCCGTATTAGAGCAAAATAAAGCACGTCGGACTTGAGCCAGGCATTTAAACTCACATCTCGCATCAGCCGAAGGTTCCGGCTCCTTCTTACAATCCCCCATGCTAATGCTACCGTTCTGGATTGCGAACCCACGAAATTTCAGTCCCTGATCCATCCTGTCATTCAAGGGCCCATTTGCACTAGTGAAACTGACTGTTGACAAGGATCCAGATGTCGATCCATAGAGTGGTAAATGAAATTCGCACAAGTCTCTCCCATTCTTCACATTGTTTCGCTCACATATAAGATTCCCCGTCATCTCATCGGATGTAACGAAGGATTTGTTTGTGTGGTACACAGCGTACTTGAACTCAGTGCGAACAGGTAGTTGCTCCAACAGAGGGAGCTTCTGTTGAATCTGGGCGTCTTCATTGCAAAGGTAGCCACATTGTATCTCCGGCATTTGGCTCAAATGATGATCCTGCGAAGTGTTGTTCTTTAAATGACAGTCGTAGTCCTCTAGATTTTCAAAGCTGAATGCAAAACTGTGGGTTGTTTCATTTTGAAGGCTGCATTCCGCGATGAAAGTAATGTTTGCAGGATATTGGACTGTTTCCCGGGCTGGGGGTATAGTGAGCATAAGAAGTGCCGGAATCGGAGTAAGTACAGTAATGATTGTCAGAAGGCCCTGTCACATAATAAATTCACTCATGAAAAAAATGAACTGTGCGATAAGTAAATAATTCAAGACAGGGAGCATTTACTTTGAAGTTCCCAATTTTGTCTGAAAAGATGCCAGCCAAGGGTTGGCCGACTACAGTCAAGATTGTCAGTGCATTCGTAACCCCCACATCCTCCACGTTCAATCCCAGCGTTTTCGAATGAATATTTAGGTATGGATAGAGAACAAATGCAGCTATAAAGATTGAAAAAACAATACAATTAATTCCTCTAAACAATAAAAATATTCAACCGTCATCATCAACTTTTGCTAATCCCTTTCCTTTACTATCCCGTCTTCCTCGGAATAAACTGGGGGACGAGTGAGACAAGAGAAGCGTATACACACGTGGATTCAAAGCAGCCTTGGCCGACCAAAGATAAAACTGACTATGCTTGCTATTCTTAAGAGTCAAAGTTGGTCATGACATACACACGCACTGACAGCTTGAAAGTAATTTAAGAAGAAAGCACATTTGTAAAAGGCAGGCAAGGTAAGATGATTAGGGTGCCTCTTAATAATCCCAAACGTCATATCTTATGGTAATGACATGACATCAGAAGAGACTGTTATCAGCTCAGCTTTCAAGCGACAACTCAAAGAGAAATTATTGAAGAGTATGGTTAAACTTACTGCTAGCCTTGATAAAGAATAAGATTTTCAATGGTAGCAGCTCCTTGTCGCATATATCCATCCAAACCCTGGACCAGAATCCCTGATTCTTCTCCATCTTTGTCCACCAGTGCTGGCCAGAACACGTGCTTCTCTTCTGCTTCTTCTTACAAAGTCGTAATCTGTCAAAATTTCAGTCGCTGAAGAAGTTACAGCTGCAGCCGCAGTCATGGAGGCACCATTAGTGTCGGCACTTTGGTTTTAAACACAACACTGTAGACTTGGTCCTTCTTGTAACTATGTAGCTCAAGTGTGACTAACTTCAACGTAGTTCCTCTAGTGTTAGGATTCGATTAGTTGCCGTGGTAGAAGTACTGTGGAACAGGGTTTTCGTACATTTAAGTCGGGATAACTTGCGATTGTTGACTCAAGTTGTCATGCACACGTTGAGCACACAGTACACACACTTGGACACTCAAGCCTCGCTTTACCAGCCCGTGACAACAATAGTTCCTAATTACGAAAAGACAAATGTGCGTAATCCAACTGACGCCTGGAATCAATTGAAGAGAGCATTGCCTTCGAGATTATTCGTAGGGTACTTAGGGAGAGCATGTATACAATAATTATAACTCGGCTGACTCAATGTGCTCACTGACAAAGGCCAATGTGAGAGGAGAGTTCCTTGTACATACAAAACAACATGTGCCTACTGTGTTTGGGGTGTGCCTTTGATAAGTTTCTGTATGACTGAGACAGACAACAGCGTCCTTGTTGTTGTTATAAGCTCCTGTTCAGCAGTTGCTTCACTTTGTCATTGCATTATTATGAATTGTGTGAACTTTTAGGAACTGTAAGCTGTACACTGGAGCTAGTCGAGAATGCTTCCGTGTGTGTTTGTGTCTCAATGGATGTGTCTCGTAGTAATGTTGACAGCACAGAAGCGAAAAATGTTACGTAGGGATTACGAGTCTAGAAATTAGCGATGGTCGCATTGATAGTACAATGATTCTGCGTGACGACTTTCCCGTTTGGAATGTATGACGAGATACAAGGATGATAAACAACCGACGGGGAAATGTGTGGGAGAAAATCTTGTTCAGCTGCCTTTTGTCACTCTTTAAAATGCTATATATTGTTGTGTGAATCACTTGGGGTCGAGTTGTGGTGGCTAGTGCTGCGCGTGGAAGAAGAAAACCAGCTGACAGTGAGGGAATTGATGCCGTTTCCAGTTTGACAGTACACACGGAATTGCTGCTTAGCTCAGCCAGACGCAGACTTGACTGATTTTACCTATGTGTCTGACTGCACAGACAGTTTGCCTGTGTGGGGCAATGGAAAACAAAAAGGTGATAATGTGGGGGTTAGTAATGATCGATTAGCTTTCAGGTAGCAGTAGCTGCACTTCTTGTCGCTCCTGCTTAACACTACTGGTGTCAGCTCGCTTGGGCTAAGACTTTTAAAGCTTCTGGAAAGAAAGGCTTGTGTGGGGTAAATGGCAAAATTGAAGAGGACTAAAATAATGTGGCAGATATTTCCCTACACTTGTCAGGGAGTCAGAAGGCTCAGAAACACACAACGTATTGGCATGGTGTGTGTGTGGTTCATCAAGAAATGATTATGCACGATCCTCACCCTGATCTCGTCCATATACACGCATATATAATAACCTTGTGTGTTTCTTCATCTTCCTTCAGGATTACCAGGAGCTCTCTATAGGTTACTACCAGCACGATGAACGTCTCACCTGTGAATGTGTGTACGTGTGTTCCTTCACACACAGGTGACTGACCACTACTGCTTACCTCTTGTATCGTAATACAGAAAAGTCAACAGACATCTCCATAACTATTATACTTTTTTAATGCACAACAAGCGTGGATGAGCATGTTGAATTTCTCTACAAGTCAATAACCTGACAGTGGTTCACATGTGCAAATTTTTTACTCCCTTTTTCCGCCCGCATCCACTCAATACGCTCAATCTATCCCCGTTCAACGAGTCAAAATCTCTTGCATTTGATGAGAGTTAGTCGGTAGAGAGACGTGAGTGACGAGGATGCCTTCCCTCTCTTCAAAGGACAAAGAATACAAATAACTTGTGAGGTCGTTTGGGGAATATTGCGCACGCTGCTGCCGATGACATGACAAATGAGCCTCTGTATTCTCCAACATTAGCTTCCTGTGAGACATCCATGATGAGTTATTAATGAACTTGAGTCAAAGTTGAATGTGACGCCTCAAGTACAAGCATAAATGTTCGTCATTAATCGAGCTTGTGGTCCTGAATATCTTTTCAGTGGCTGTGGCTACTTAATCAAAATCATCAAGTTATTTTTCAGCTTTTACAGTAAAAGATCAACGATCTCAATTATGCTGTCAGGTTTTCCAGAATGATCCGTCATGTCTACTGCGCAAATTTGACCCCAACAGTTAAAACGATTCCAGGATTCTATGTAAAAATTGCAGGCAAATACTAAATGAATAATTTACAGCATAATATGCTTTTAGGGCGACAATCATAGTTGCAGACAGTACACGGTCGCTCCCTCAGAGCGTTGTGTGGAGATATGAAAATTATCGCAGTGTAAGTCGATCGACTGACATCGTATACAAATCTCTGTCACGCGTTCAGAATACTCATCACCTGTAAGTCCGTTGTACCCCATCAAATATAGGTTAGCTCAGAGCTACCAATGCTCATTTATTGTAGCACGAGATAAAAGAAGTAAAACACATTGAGACCACACATAGAAAAGTACTAAATCCACGAAAATATATTTACTCGATACTTTTCTCCTTCGCTTTAAAAAATTTTCATCTTCATTCTTCTTAGTCAGCATCTTCGAACTGGCCGGGGTCGAAACCTTCATCGTGTGGCCCCGCTCCATTTCCGTTGCTATTTCCATTAGTTCCAAAATATAAATTCAACCTCTGGAACTGTGCTAATCTCACACTCTCCTCAGATTCGTCATCATCTTCCATATGCTCGTCATCCACAGCAACTCCGGGAATTTCAGGGTCGGCTTCATCTACGCATTCAACCATACGTAAATCAATTAAACTACCAATACAAAAATTATTTTCAAATCAATACTCCTCCAGCATCAACTGTAAACTTACCAGATGAATTGCTTTGCGGAGGGTCATGAAGTAAATTACAATCCGAAATGGTATTGTAAAACTGCTGCAGGTTAGCTGGATCTTCAGGTATGAATCGAATCTCAGTCATTTTATCTTCATCATCCACTTCTATTCCATCCGACTCCCCATCATCTCCATCCCCTACATAACAATAATACTCACATTAAATCACACTGACTCCGGCTACATGTACAACAGCGTACCTACTAAGGTCAAACTAACTAGTAAATTTCAACATTTCTCCATAATATAGTACGCATAAATTTATTACCACCATCAAGAATTCCATTCAGCATCACGTAAATACAATCTGCAGCACACAGATCTCGATCTCGTGATACAGCATGCAAGACCATGTCAGGATAGAATAATCGGAAGCCCTCTTCGGATGAACCACTGCTTATCCACGATATCGCACTATTTCAACACAAAAAATAAAACAACATTATTAAATATCCGTCCAAACTATATACACATATTATTTCTAGAATAGACCTACTCTTCCGAAATGTACAATGTTCCCTTGCCAAGGACGCTAGTTCCCACTTGCGCCTCCACGTTTTCTTTCTGCAACCTCACCCTCTCGGTGGGAATTGGGAATTCACGTACAAAAACCATTATTTTCAAGTATCATACCCAATTTTCAGTTTTATTTTAAAGTAAAATTGACATACTCAACGGAAGATAATGAATTGGAATGTCGTCGGACTCTGCAACCGCGTGAGATTTTACATTTAGCCCGCCTCGTGAGTCCTGCGAATGAAATGTGTAGAAAAAAGAACGTTGTGGCCTCCACGGGTAGGTGGCTGTATGTTGAACAAATGAAACTTATTGATTACTTTTTGTTTACATTTATTTTATTTTCCCTGCAGTCAAGCAAAGTTACTCCTGCAGTTGCCTTATTGTCTAAAAAAAGGAAGAAGATAATAGTGTAAAAATCCAAGACAAAATTTTGCCACTATAATCCAGTGGTGCATTATTAAAAACCATTAGCCGTCCAAATTCTGTGATTGAAAACATCAGTATATAGTACTGCAACTTTCTCCGAAGTTAATAATACTCACTTGGGTGACTTAAACTTGAAGCATAACTTTTTAACCAACCACACATAGAGAAGAAAATGAGAGTTTTGGGGAGCGTATAGTGAATGAATGACATCAATTATGAGCGGATCAGGAAGGCAGATCACCCCATTGACACTTGGTGTGATTTCGGAGCCACCCTGTCTTGTCCTTTTCTACGAAGAGGCAGTCAAGTTGAGTGGAGATGGGGAAAAAAATAAACGTCGGAAGAGAAAAATCCCTTTGCGGCAGTTTACTGACAAATCAAGTGTTCAGAGATATGCACAGAACGTGAGAATTCGTCATGGAGACTACCTGGAGAATGTTCCTCAAGTTGTCATTGAGAAAATGCTGAGAATTATTCAAGAGATCATCCAGGGTCATGATCCAGGTAGAGTGAGTTAACTATGTCAAGCATGAGTATGATATGATAGTGGGTAGTATACAGCTCTAAAATTTATTATTGCTTTTGGTGTGTCGACAGACGAAGCAGCGGTGAAAATCCATGGGGAATATGCAATCAATCCTGATCAAGATCTCAACAAGCTACCTCAAGACGAAGTGAATAGGACAAAGATGATTATGGACGAGGTGTTTGAGAAGAATAGATTGCGGCCTTCGGATCCTGGCTATCAGTATGACAAACAAGTGGACTTTTCAACGGAGCAGAAAGTCAAGAGCGGATGGGATGAAGACGATGAAGATGATGAAGAGGATGGAGCAGGTGGGAAAGAGGAGGAAGAGAAGGAGAGTTGCGGTGACAAGAAGCCAGAAGATAAGTCTGAAGTTACTAATGACATTCCCGACTTGGTGCTGGATGAGACGGATAAAATTGAAACTTTTGAAGGGAATGATGACGAAGATTACTTCTGGTGATGTATTCAAATTGCCCAAGTTAGTCAGCTCTAGGACATTACTGGAGAATATGGCAAAGTAGTCCCAAGATGCTGATTTTATTTCACTTGAATCTCTCTCAGTTTTTGAGACCCAATACAATCTTTGATAAGTAAGACATTCACATGTTACTTCAAGGTTCAGTCTTACCATTACTCAGAATATTGTACTGTACAGTAAGTAGGCGACGTTATTGTAATAGTAGTATAGAATTATACAACTTTTAGTTCCTTAGCTGCCATTTCTTATACATTAAGGTACTTGAGACTATCTGAGGTCATATTTTGTTGCCGCATATAGAGAACAACAAGATTTTGTCAAAACTTGATTGAAATGTCATATAGTATATTATTCATTTAGCACACAAACACACACACACACTTCTGATGAGTAAAAACTCCCAGTAGAGAACATGTTCCCACTCAAAGATCTTACAATACATGCGGCTCACTGGTTACATTAAGTATATAGGAATTTCATTGGGAGAGCGTATCAAACGCAGCTTTATCAGCACTGCGTTTTTGAACGCGACAGATTTCCGAGAATTCGTACTCATCAACTACAAAGGACATATTTTCTCTCGCTATCTCATTTCGTTCTATCCTACACTTCTGACCATGTGAAAAACTAGTAGCAGGGCAAAACGTGATCATAAGTGACATTTTGTTAGCCATGATAGCCTGGCTCCGCAATTCAACCACGTAATCAATTTATAACATAACTGCTATAAGAACTAAAAATACTACAACTCGCATACGCACATATATAGTGTCTATAGTTGACAATCTACATAACATCTTGATGAAAAGAAAAAAAAAATGATTCAGGACCATTAAAGCTTCACGATGCCCAAGAAGGTCTGTCCTTGAGAGTCATTTTGAATAAGCGGGAGTCCATCCATAAAATTAGATAGATATATTTCATCACCCTCGTCTAGAAACCTGCGGGTAAAATACAGTCCATTAGCACGTATAGCCTCAAGAGAAATCATTTTGTGCTGACGTTAGGCCCCATACAAACTTACCATGCAACTTGAGTGAAACACGTCTGAATTTCAATCACTGGTTGGGCAGGAATACATTCCTAAAAATCATGATGACCAAAGTCAAAACATCCTTTATTTTTTATTTCCTTTATTGTTATAGTTCCAGGGAAGAGAAGCAATTAAAAAGGGAGGGATCAACTACATAGTTAAGACCTTACAGCAAGAGGAATGGGTCGTACTATATGAGGCCACTTCTTCGGACTCTTTCGCAAGTAGATCCTGAAGCCCATTAAATTTGCCTTAGTGGACGGCATATCCTTGTAAAAGTACACCTGTGCAATTATAAGAGTCAATCATTTCAGAATCCCTTTACTCCAATCACTCCTATGTGTCCCTAGTAGTACCTGAGCCGAAATGAGGAACAAGCCATTTTCCTCAAATACAATTGAAGTACTAGAGTTGGTAAGCCGAATATTTTTATACCACATGGTCTCATCAGCGAAGCCTATTGAGCTGCAATTGTCAACTAACAACCAGGGTCCGATGACTTCTACTGGACATAAAAGTATTTACATTCGGCTAACATGACAACCACGGCAAAGTCTCCTATTTTTTGTACATCCACTCACCATCTTTCTTTGTCACATCTATCATGTCGATCGTGGGCATTAGATACACAGCTCGAGCATCTATTAAAACAAAAATGCATGTCTTACTTCAGCTTGGCTATACTTAATGGGGAAATGCAGCGGCTATCAACATTCAAATCTAAAGCCCTTCACGCCTTCATGGAAAGTTAGGACAGCAATATTAATCATCTGATGAAATCCACATCTCCGCCAAGCACATTTATGAAAGCCAATACTTGAGATAAATGCACCAACACCACCACACGCTTTAAATGCATCATCAAACACTTAAGCCAGCTAAAGAATAAACAGAAAAGGAAGTACCAGATGCACCTTCCAAGCGAGAATGAAGCTCAAGCGCAACTTTTTCTCTTCTCAGCAACCTTCTCTTCAAAGCTTCAAGCCGTCGCCACAACTTCACGTTACCTCTTGACCCCTTCTTCCTGAGTCCTCTTCGTAGTCTTGGAGGCACTTCAGAATCACTCAATTTCCCTGTGGAAGACACACGAAAAGTGTCCCTTTTGTCCCGCATGACTTGAGCTAAATCACTATTTTCATCTTCCACTGCAGAAGCTTCAATGTTCATCTCCAAGCCAGCCAAGTCGCTGGCCAGCACGCAATCTTCAAGTCTACCAGAAAAGATCTCCAGTTTCTTTTCCAGCTCACGATTCCGGCCATCCAAAGCTCTGATCTGAAGATACAGCGACAGCTGGAAACAACCGAGCAATAGGATTGCTGCAAGAGGAAATAAGAAGCCCTTCTCCCACTTGATCTTCCAGTTGATATCCAAAATCTTATAGATTTCCACAACTTTACCCTTTCCTGTTGGAAAAATTTTAACACAATAAACACAAATAAGTATAAGACAAATGGATATTCACACAATGGCTTTCAACAAGCCTCCAGGGACTGAGCCATAACACATCCGGGGCACAATGATATCTCTCCACCTCCGTGGTTCATCATTGCGGCAACTTTCTACAACATGCTCACACTCACACCTTCACTACAGCTATAAACACGATACAAATCTAAATCTAACCAGAAGTAAGCAAGATTAAGGACTGGTTTTGTAAATTTTAATAATAACATAAAGATGTTCCAGCACCTGTTCCAGACTCCTGAAAGCAGGAGCACAGAACACTTGTTATTTGTCCGTAAATAATTTCCTTACTTCTGTGTGACTTTTGCTTACTATCAACATGTCTAAATGCGGCAACAACATTGCAAAATGGAAACTCAAAAGGTTCAAAGTTACCAGATACTTGGGCCTTGTTCGAAGGCATGGCTCCTGATGTACGGACAAGGTCAAGTACCGACCGACCGGCCTCCGTGTCCACTTTCACATTCAGTTTAGACTCAAATCCGCAACTGTCTCCCATCGCGTTCTAGCTCCAATTGCTCCGAGATTATTTATTCCATCCACTTTTGTATACGGCCGAAGAAGAGTTGAGGATGAGAGAGGATGTTGATGTTGTTTTGTTGCTGCTCCTGTCGTTGTTGTTATTTTTCTCTGGATTTATAAGAAGCATTGAGAATGAAGGAGACAGACACTGAGGATTGAAATGTGGGGAAAGAGCGGGAAGGGACTTTTGATTTCTCATCGCCACTTCGCCACTGCGGTCTCGCCAATAGAGAGCACACGTTTGGCTGCAGATATAGAGCAGGACTTTTGATTTCTTCAAGAGCTGAATGTCCTCCGTGACAACTCCATGCACTTTCGGTCATAACACTTCTCTTGGCAATTAGATCACAAAATTTGAGATATTATTATTGATTAAAAACTTTGCTTATAAACCCCTAATCTCCATCAAAATTCCAATTGCTTGGAGAAGTTACACAAGGTAAGTCGGCTTTCATAATATTTTAATCAATATTTGCCTGGATATGTTATTCCAGCGGTTTTGAAACCATATGAAATGTCCTGTACATGTTTAATTTACATCCTTCACTTATAATTTCAGAATAAATGGAAGGGAAACTGTGGCGGAGGAATAGTGATAAGAATAATGTGAATCAAGTCTGCTGAGGGCAGCTCATTTACTTATTTTAGTGGAAGATCTCTATTTGGAAAAGGCTGAAACAACTGAGAGCGACCGGGAAAGTCGCTTTCAGCTGTGTACACACATCTTCATCATCGACATCTTGAGACAGCTATACCGGAATAAGGATTTATAATTTGACTCACTTAAATCCCAGCCAGACTAAAGGTGATTGTGTCTTCTTGTCTTTTAGGACGGTAGAGGAATTGTTATAAGATGGATGACCATATTGTTGTTTTGGCTCGTAATTTTCTAAGAGATCAAACTTTTGATGAAATCAAGTGGTGGTTTGTTGAATGTAATTGGAGAGACGGATGCTTGTGTGGTTATAGTTTTAGGTTAGTTAGTATGAATTAGCGGTGCGAATTTGTGGGATGGTGGTAATGCTGTGAATTCCCTTAAAAAACTGAGGAGACTTTTCCTATGGGCTGTAGGATTTTGTCTTTTCACCTTACTGAAGGTTTTCCAGGAAATTTTGCCTTATGTAGGGACTACTTACTTGGTTACACTCGCCAAGGGGTTGTACTTTCAAGTTGAACGGTAGGAACCCTTGAGGGGTTAGTATGTGTGTGTGTGTGTGTGTGTGTGTTGTAAAAGGAGGAGGTTAAGTATTGTAAGCTGAAAGGGTAGTGAAAGAAGTTTATTAGTTGTCGTGAAGACTGTAAATGGGAATTGGAAAGTATGGGTCTGGACTGGACTGGATTCTGAGAACATGCTGGGTTCGATGCACAAGAACTGAAGAATTAGTTGTTAGTAGAGGTGCTGACTCCTTGAACAGAATGTCCTCAGTGTAGTAGACCGTGCTTTGTTTAGATTTTCTTGAGAAAGTGTGATTTAAGAGAAATATGTTGGCTTATGTTCCTCCTTAATAGAAATGCTAAAATAATTCGGAAGTTATAATAGGGAAGTGATGCAGGAGTGTGTAATATTTTTAAATGTCATTTATTTGATGTCACGAAAGGTATACAATGGATGCCGACATGGAAGTGGAAGTGTTGAATGATTTGAAGAATGAAGAACGGGACAGACTTCGAAGAGAACTGAGTCCGCATGAAGCTTTGAGAAAGCAACACATGCAGTTCCATGAGAAGCATCGAGGGCATGAGCAAATGCATGCAGAGATGCTGATTATCTTAATTGTCACATTACTGATAGCTCAGGTCGTATTGGTGGAATGGAAGAAACGTCATTACCGGTGAGTTAGACTAATCAGTATTTTAAAATTATGGTCGCTGAGGTAACCCGGACGGATGTTATATTTATCGTAGATCCTACATGATGATCACGCTTATTGGTATGTGGACCATACCGATATGTTTTAGCGGCTACAGCCTCTGGTACCGTTTTATCTTCAGCTGGTGTCTCTTCACCATTCTGTCGGGAACAGTCGTAAAGAAAGCGTTGGAGAAGCCTTTAAATCGTACCACACCACGATTAGTCTATAAATGGTTCTATCTGGTCCACAAAGTCTCATACGGGATGGGGATCGCGGGTTACTGCATCATGATGGCTACAATTATGGGGCTTAACTTCATATTCAATGCGAACCCCCACACATGGATGGATGTGGCTCTCATGCTCCTCTTTTACGGCCTCTATTACGGAGTACTCAGCAGGGATTTGGCGGAAATATGTGCAGATAAAATGGCAGTCAAAATAGGTAAGGCCTTGTAATTCTTGATTTCAGTTCGAATGTGTGGTACTCAACAGAATTTAAATGTCTTCGTCCTGCTTCCAGGATACTACGCGAAGGATGGTTTCCCCACGAAGACACCGGACGACAACATATGTGCCATTTGTGGTAACAAACTTCTGGTCAGCAGTGAGGAAGAGGGTGTAATTGAAGATACTTTTAAGCTTTCGTGCAATCATGTGTTCCATGAGTTTTGCATTCGAGGATGGTGTATTGTGGGAAAGAAGCAAACTTGTCCTTACTGCAATGAAAAAGTAGACCTGAAGAGAATGGTGAATAATTTTTGGGAAAAGCCTCACGTTTTGTATGGACAGCTGTTAGATTGGGTCCGGTGGTTGGTTGCATGGCAACCCCTAATTTATTTTCTAGTTCAAGGAATCAACTGGCTTCTCGGATTGCACTGATATCCTTTTACCTCCACACACAGACGTTTTATCCTATTTAGTAGGGTGTAGCGTATTAAATTTAATATTTAATGTGAACGTGGACGATTGCTACTAGTATAGAGAGAGAGAAAGTGAGTTTGATTGCGTCTATTATTGCGAGCAATGAATTTATTATTTCACTGAATGTTGTACTACTACTATGGATTTTCACATATACTCGTCATGTACCGCATGTTTCGCCGATTCCTGTAAGTTCCAATGTACCGTTTGAGAAGTGAGGATATCAAAGTGATGAATATTTCACTTATTTAACGAAATATATTGTTATTTATTATAGTAAAATACGAGGCATATAAATGCGTTAAGTCACTGTAGGTTACGTCCATCTCAAATAGTAAGTCCCAAAGCAATTATTCCAAGCAGTATGTTAGGATTTTTGAGCCCATGTTGTTGTTGCTATTATTATTATTCTGATGGACAATGTATGTCTTATGTAATGACAACACCATTGTAATTTATAGCGTAGGTGTATATTATTACAATCTCCTTTTCAACGACGACTATCAAGAGAATTCCTTTTGTGATTGTTTGGAAAAGATGTTTGGCATGAAGATTACGCAATTTGTTACTACTTAGAGTCACCCTCGTCTGTAATTTTGACTGCTAGTGGCACAATTGGTGTCATAAATTTATTTGAATGAAAGCAAGGATTTGCCTAAATTACTTACATTATTTGTCATCCAACGTCGAGGATCCAAAAGAACTCATGACAGCTCTTGTCTCAAGGAGGTTAAGGGAGCAAATGTTTGGAGATTATGTAGGCGTATTGACTAAAAGTCATGGGAACTTTGATGACATGTTTATTGAGCAATTTCACCGATATTGTTTGTGCCATCTTCTCTCCATCTGAACTTGGCAGTTCACAAAACTACACTTTACCACCGACTGTATGGTGGTCGTTCTCAGTTATGTAGTCTGGCAGTGGTCAACCACAGCAACCTTGTGTCATTTTATCAAATCATGAGAGCATGTTTTCACATCTTGTCATCATAAAACACTTTATTGAATATTAGATCCGATCTTGTTGATACTATCATCCCGAATACATGATGCATAATACGCCTAGTTAACTGAAACTCCGCATACAAATGAATGCATTCAAGAAGATACAACTTGTACTCACGCAGACTTATAGACAAGTGATGTGGGCGGTTGAGAGAATTTCCATTTTTTTTCATTCCTTTGAACACATTTTTTATAAACATAAAATAAACATCTGAAGCGTTTTGAACGCAGTAGTTAAACAACTTGCTGCTATTAATGCTATAAGTATATGTAAGTCAAACCGCACTTTCCGTCATTGGTAACTTTCATTACTTCTAAGGCACGACAAGAATAATATCATTAAATAGGATTATAGCGAGAGCCTCTTACAATTTAGGCACCCCACTATCACCATTAAGTTTCATGAGACCGAAGAAGGACTTTTCTGCCTTGAAAATAGCAAAGCGATTCACCTCTACATCCCGCACGAACAATCGATCGTTCTCTTTGAGAAGGGTGACTCCAGCTGTGAAGCATGTATTGGACTTGGAACCGCTGTTGTAAGTCTCTGTCATTGTTGTGCACTGGAGGAAGGGGTTATTGTTGATGTTGACGGTGAAGGAGTTGATGTCGTGCTCATCAATGTAATGGATCTAATTGCAGAAGATGTGTTTAACATAACCACACAAATATTCGCATGTAAATATGCTCTGTATAAAAAAATCCTTACCTGAGCATACACATAGTACAGACCAGTCTGCTTAATAGTGAGAATTCCATTGGGAGACAAGCTAAAGGCTAGTTTGGAAGCTTCATTTCCGGCCATCCATTCTGATGGAGTCCAGTCGGAGAAGATTCCATTGACATTCCTAAGTCTTCCATTCCCCTCGTAATGACGATGAGAAGTGGTATAGTTGGACACATCGGCCACGTAGTGAGCAGCCACTGCTTTTGGACCCTCAGTCCAAGCCTCGGCTCTCACAATGTTAATTTCATCCGAATCCGAATCAGGATCCTCATGAGCCTATTTTCAACATAATACTAATCAGCTTAAGCGTCCAATCCAATAAGTTGCTCGTAATAATAGTTAATCCTCTTACCCGTCGCTGTAACTTAGCAGGTCCTCCGTGGCGTCTGTGTCCAGCAGTTGTACGCCGATGATGCTGCGCTCCCTTCCGAGAAGTTCTGCGGGATTCAGCGTGAGCTCCGGCAGTGTCAGCGAGATTGGCATCAGCAATCACTCTGCTAGCAGGATTGGCTGAGTCAGCCTCTGATTCATTGTCCGCTTGAAGGACACGGGCAACTACCTATTTTATTAATTTTTTTACAACGAACTGCAATAAACCGAACTTTGTTTTTTCTTGTATGATCTCATGGTAGTAAAATAAATCTCCATTAGTTTACCTCGCCATCTCCTTGACCAATCCTTCTCAATGGAGGATATTGAATAGACCTAGCTCTGCTGTTCTGAGGGTAGACAGCATCACCAGTGGCTGGAACACGAGATGCTCGGTTGATGACAACGTTTCCACCAGATTGACCTCCTCGAAGGTAACTATTGGAAGTGCCAGAGTTACCGCTGGTAGAACGGAAGTAAGAAGATGCTGTTACTCCTCGGTTGGGATCAGGATCAGTGGAGCCAGTGACAGAACTGCTTGAATGACGGTAGGTATTCGAGTTGGATGAAGATACTGCGGAGCGGGATCCAGTTCGGGGGTAGAGTTCGTCATCATCACCATCTCCAGATTTGAGCTGAAGTCCACCTCGTTGTGGTCTCTCAACCCAGGCAGCAGAAGTTCGATGATGAGGAAGGATTCCACTGGGATTGGCTGTAGTTTGGGGATAGTAGTCCGGGCTCCTGGGCTCTCCTCGACCACCTAAACATAATTGAAGTGATGTGTTAGAAAACATTACAAGATCCTCTGGTGCTGTACCACATGATGTAATTGCTATCCCCTGAACTGTGTGTTAGTTGTGATTTACCGGTGGCAACTAAAGATTCATACAAGCGTAACCCCTCACTGTCTTGTGTTGGAGTTGTCAACACGTTGCTCCAGTGGATGTAGCCTGATGTGGGTGCGCCGATCTTGTCCAAGTAGCTGTTTTCCAGGATAGGAACTCCATCAGCAGTTCGTGGGACTGTGGGATCCAGCCGGAGTGAGGCGGGTGTGGGAATTTGCCGTTTGGACCTCTCTTTTGGCCCACCCTCGGCAAGTTTCACTTCCTGCAAAGAAATGCGTGAGGGAATTAATAGTCGTACATAACTTTGCTGCAACGGCATCAATGCCACTGTTTGTGATTATTCATACATAATGAGCCATGTGCAAGTGCTGGTATGTAAACTGGAAATGTCACAGCGATTTCCATGGTCAAGAGCTTGAGTGGAAGATGAGGGAGGGTGGGATATGTGGCAGAGATTAAGCGAGGAGATTGTGGAAGAGAGGAATTTAAATTACTTGCTTTGATTTGCCAGTAAATGATCATGTAACGTTTTGCGCTCATTCTGCTCATCATCATCTACGTCGTCTTATCAGCTCATCCAGTGAGTCTTTGCGAAGATCAAGTTCATGTCTTTTATTTTTAGTTTCTTCTTCATGTCTCGTCGTCCTTCATTTGAATGACTTTTCCCTTTGAATCTGCCAACAAGGCGTACAACATTATAGCACATCCGCCTTCCATCATGTACACGAGTACACTCGGGGCACACACATACACAGTTTATTATACCATTCCTCTAATATGCTTTTCCTCACGTACACATGCTGATTGCAAAGAGGAAAATTGTAATAAACCATTCTTCTCTTTGGCAGTGAGGGATTTAAACTTGAACTTGTTGGCACGAATCCTAAATCTTGTTGTCGCTGGTGGTTTTCCGACACAGTACACCGCATCTTCTCTTTCTCTGTGTACAATATGCCACTCTTTTATCAGTCATTTCCCATCTCTCTGTACCACTGCCATTTTACACGTTATTAATGACGATGGAGAAAGTAAATAATGACATGAGATTATGTCACTGCGATGCTCCGTTGAAATCCCGTCAATCCTCCCATTTAGTACCCACATTAGAGCCAAAGAACTGATGTAGTCACATTGTAATGACTCAAGTTTTCCCCATTATTTCCCTCGGAGGTTAGCAGTGTTCAAAGTTTCTATAAATTGTAGCTCCTCTGACCACGGCTTTTCTTTGAAGCTTTGCACAGAGTAGGCATTGCACTCATTGATGCAGGAAAAAAACCAAGGGGAAAAAAGTCTATGCAATTGACTAGCAGAAAAAGATATGCTCAGGGTCGCGAATAACATGACCCGAAAGTGCTTATCATAGCAGTGGTCAAGGTAAAACGGTGACATTTATGCTGTAAATAATATTGGTGTGTGCCCTCTCTCAACAGCTTTGAGAGTGGGGCGAATAAAAATATACGAGCCGTCGTGTTAAAGAACACGAGCTACCGTGTGAAGAATTGGCCGAGCTCATTCAAAGTCTTACATTCCAATGAGTAATGACAAGCGCCATGGTAATTTAATGGTTAATTTATCTCACACGAGAAACTGATTCCGTTGGAGAAAGATGATTGTTGATTACGTGGGAATCAGGCTCGATAGCATATTGGATACAGATTAAGCCATCTTATTCATGCAAGTTAACGCGTGAACTGGTGACGTAGAAGCCTCTCTTGCCAACCGGATATGCAGGATCACTGAATGGAACTGTGGCACTGAACTATCTTAAGAGCTTAACTCATTCACAAAGAAGACAGTGGACATGACGACTATGAGTGTATAATTATGTGACGATGGCGACAATAACAACAACAGCTACCGCCAATGTCCTCATATCATCTGTGATAATGTGAATAAGACTGCCGGCGTAATAATATTAAATTTTTACTCTTGGTACTGTACTGTACAAACATTAGTGAGAACTGGACGAGACGCATGAATTTATCTTATACAAATAAATGACGTCAATAGTTATATTGGAAATTTTTCAAAGTGCATTTTTTAACCAAGGGTAATGTACTGTGGGATTGAAATAAAAATAGCCTAATTTTTTGCCAACTTCCTCACCCATTGCACCAGGCAAGTGCAGGCCTCATCATCATTATTTATAACGTAACTTTTGCACTACTTAATGTCAACATATTTTTGGAAAGAAATTAGAATCAACGTACCCCATAAGTAGTTCCGTCGTCATCCTCATCATCCTCCTCATCGCTTGAGCTATTTTCTTCTTCCAGACTGGACATGAGATCTCCTTCCATGACCACTTCAACATCATCATCGTCCTCATCCGCAGCAAAGTCGGCGAGATAGGCCTCTTCAATGTAGTCATGGAATTCCTTATTGACTTCATCCAAGCGTCGGCTCAGAGTGTCTAAGTCATTCTGCATCATGCTCACACGGGCGTCATGGTTGGCAAATCGGATTTCGTAGAAAGCCACCATACCAGTTATCGTGATGGCAAAGATGGCAGCGAGAAAGGCGAACCATTTGACTGAGCTGTTGTTTGAGGAGGAAGAATTTGGTAGGACCCGATGACCGGGCAGTAAGATTTCTGAAAACTCCGTCTTCATTCTGACTAGCGGTGCGGCAGTTCACGAAGACACTATTAAGTTTACACACACTGAACAAGAAAAATCCTGAGCCCAGCTACACTTTCTGTTCGTTTAATTGGTTACATTGATAGTGTTTGTGAGACACTGTTGGAGGGTAGACTAAGACTGTGATCGTCTCCGGAGGAGATTTGCCTTTTTATATCTGACTGTATATGTGATAAATCTTCTCTACGTACAAGTCTCCCACACGTTATTGGCGTCTTGCCCGTATAGAATAGATGTTAAAAGCCAAAGGATACAAACACACACGGCTCCAGAGAAGTCCATAAGAACATGATGATCATTCAAGTCTCCTCGCCGTCATAGTCCTCATCTCATCCCTACAGCTGACTTTTCAAGTCCATGTGCATATGGGGAACGGTCCATGGGCTTGTCAAATGGCTTGTTGTAGTAACTGTAGCTAAACTTACTGTGTAATCAATGCATGTAATTCAATGGCTAAGCCAATGCAAAGCTGTCAGTGATATCCTGATATCTTTCCCTATGCTGTGCTATGCTTCTTGTCAAGCACTTCACTTGGGGAAAGCACCAAGGAGTCATGTATACCATGCATATGACACTGTCACATATCGGATACGGAAATGTCGTCAGTTTGCTCTATTGCTAAACCTCGTTCTTCGAAAACGACTGGGCACTCATCATTATTATCACAGATTACAGGCTACAGTACATGCTTGTATGCCACTCAGAAGAGTACACATCCATAAAATTTAAAAAAAAAAAAAAAAAAAACTTGCTAATAGGAAAACCCTATGGCTGTTACATGAAATATTTTTCCCATTTGTGAATAAATGAAGACAATATTAATAAATGTGTGTGGGTTTAGTTGCAGTGGGGCGATTGCATTTTCTTCGATGGAATTTAATCATGCTGCCATAATTTGTGCACTTTGACCCAATTTGTTGCATGATGGATTCAATGAGTTCAATAAGGACGATGTAGAGTGACAAATTATGTCTGTTTAAAACTCTGAGACAGGTGGGTCCAATGGATCTTCTCTTTTTAATTCAACTGAGGCGTTGATAAAGCATCATAACAGTAAATTTCCACTAATATCCGTCAAACTAGAATGGCTGTTCGATCAGCTCCAAGGAGAACCCTCTGTATAGTTGCTATAAAGATGTGGGGGAGAATTTATTTAAGGGATTTTGGAAGCGTCATACGCATCCACTATGAGGTGATTTTCGGTCATTGACACAGTAAAAGTAAATCCCGAGTTTTTTAAAGTGGAGCGTCTGTGTGTATTTGTGAAATATTTTGTGTCTACCATACAGTCATGTAACAGTTGTTGACAGTCAATTTAGCATCACTTGAGGAAGGTTAGGCGGGTAATCTTCTATATGGTGAGATCTGAGACAGCAATAATGGTGGAGACTCAACTGTCACTTTATTATGTAAAAATGCAGAGTAAACCACTCACTGTGACGACGACGAGTTGGGATAGCACCTCGAAATATTGTCAGGGGTTATGCGAGTTCAAAACAAGATGTTGTTCATTCATAAGCTTATTGAACCAATTACACCTTTCACTTTTCAATGACTAATGTTGACATGAGTTAGCTGGCGTAAGGAAGGATGTTGTGAATAGGGGCAAAGTATTAGAGAGGATGAGGGTAGCATCTGCTCTCCATCACATTGTATGCATTGTGCATTCACATTATGTAGCCAAGATATCCAAACTCATGATACCAGAAATACATTTTCATTCGGATCATCCATCGCTTAAATAATCCATCTCACTTTCCTCCACACAGACTCGACTGATTTTGTCGAGAAAAAGGCAAGCAGATTTGACAGATCTCTGCTACTAATGCTGACCTTTACCAAGTGAAATTTTGTTGATTCAATTATATAGTAATGGAACACAATGCTCGTCTTTGTGTATCTAACGGGACTACAGGTGCGTGAAAGAATCTGGTTCTTGTCCAGTGCTTGGCAGGCTCTACTTCAACGAGTTTTCATATTAGAGTGATGTATGTTGAACAGAGTGTCTGTTCACGAAACTGTAAAGTAAGCATATATCTTTCATGCAACCCGGAATAAATAGTGGTGATGCATGAATTTGTTTGACACTTCCTTAGATGCACAACACAGCCATTAATTACTCGTATGACCAATTGGATGCTATGTTCAGGCAACACAATCCAGAGATTGCGAATGTCAAGTTTCCAAGCACATGACTGGAATTGTTGTTATCAGTTTTGCAAACGACTTTTCCTACTTTGCTGCTTTATCATTCACATTTTTTCTACTTGCACAAATGCAGAAATAGCTGGTTTAAATGCAGCTGTGCCACGAAGTGATGCCGATTGGATTTTTCAAGGCGTTTGCCAATCATGCCAGTCGGCATTTAGTAATGAGAAGAATCAAGTGTTCTCAGGCCACTTCCCTTCTCGTAATCAATCCTGTCTTATCTTGAGGGATGGAATGCAAAATGAGCTGCGAAATAATATCTTCTCAAGGATTGAAGTACTTCTGAATCAGTCTTGGGTTAGAGTAACATGGTTTACGTTTGCATGACGATGGCACATGATGAGGGTACGGGATTATATTTGTGATTTATTCATTTGAAGTAAATGTGCGAGAGCCTTGTTGTTAGACACAACATGCTTTCTGGTCATGAGCGACTGTGTCCACTCAAATAGAATGAGGAATAATTTGTACCACCCGACTTGTTTTCAGCTCCTTCATTGACAATATGGACAAAAGAGTATAAAATTAGGGCAAGTTAGTGGTCAATTTGCTGTAGACATGACAATAGTGCATGCATCCATGTGCAAAGTAACAGTGGATATCCGTTTAGGATGCTCACGCGCTGGAACGCATAATCTGTAATCCCTTGATGCATTTTAGTGTGCGTGAGTGAATGGTCATCCGGTGGCAAGCGGACTTTTAGGATTCACCATGCTTGTCATTGGGACCAAAGTGGCGTGTGTGTGAAGGGACTGGTCATTGCAGTGGTCAGATTTGTGGGAGTCCACACTTGTCACTTTTTCGTCTTCATCAATTAACTTGGTGTCCCTGGTCAACTACTCAAAATACATACGCACACCATCCAGACGGATTTTGGTTTTGCTGGCAATGGTCGCAGCACCTTTACTGGGCTTTAGGGCAAGGCACTTTCACCACATTTACCTTTACATTAGAACCATGCCTCTACATTTATATGTATATCTTGATGAGCAGTCCAAAGTGCCCCATCACAGGTATTTATTGTCACACGACGAAACATTTCTTTGGGACATGTCAAGACCTCCGTCATACTTCCCTTTATGCCGCCTCAAGGCTCCATTTAGCTCGTACAGACACCCTCAAAACACAGCTCCCTGTTGGGTCTTGTTAAAGTCAAAATGTACAAGACCAGAAAACATTGATACAAATCTGTCAACCCCCCTCCGCCTAATTATGAAATTATTGTGGATTTTCTCAGGCAGATGGTCAGCGGAGCTAAGTATTTGACAGCTCTTTTTCTCTAAATTTAACTGACGAGCTATGGGGTGGTCATTCTTGTGCACACGAACGACTGCCGTTCCTTCAGCTCCTGCTCCTCCAAATCCGTTTTATTTACACTCGGTACAAAGCACCGCGATGCACACAACATGTGATCATTTGGATTTGCTTAACCGGCCGTGCACGTACACCTACTTAAGCTAATCATTCTGGTGATAAATCTTGAGCGGTGCTTTTACGAGGTGCCTTACAAGCTGGACCTCCTTGGTCTTTTACCGTCTGGGCTTTTCTCCTTTGCATGTCATCATGATTTCTACAATATGATTCTGTATCTGTGTATGACTATTAATGGCGTCTGCTAGAAAATTCTAATTTTAATTCCATTGCTACATTACAAGTTAATAGTCTATTATCATTTGCATTCCGTCCGACGACATTTCTGAAACCAAAAATAATGGCTAGTTCGTACATAGACACAGGTGAATATTTTCTTGTTTTTTATCTAACCGCAAAACAACGTTGGTCCCAGACGTAACGTACGTACCCCAGACGACCGTCTAAAAATTCCAATCAAACAAAGCATGCTAATTGTGTTCTTTATTAACTAGCTATCATTTCAAAGGTAATTTGTACTCGGTAGAAAGATGATAAGACAAATTCTAGTGGATGCATACAACATTTATATATTCCTCGTTCAAGTTCACCATATGTAGACGTACCAGCAGTGTCAATAGTAGTAGTCGCGTGCGATCCATATGCGATGGGCTTATTTCCAATGACTTGAATAGTAATGCTGACAAATGAGTTATGGGACTAAGAGTACTAGAAATTTGGAATGATCACGAGCCAATAGTGAAGCAAGAAGCTGTGAAGGGGCAGGATCAATAATAATTGTTGCCGGTGTTCAATAAGGCATATGCTTAAAGGGAACCCTCTTTTCAGTATGTATACACCATTGTTGGTCAAGTCGGCATGTGCCTTATGAGTACTGAATGGGATTTAAGTTCCACTTAAATACACTGCAGAGCCTCTTGCTCTCCATTCATCATGGTTATGATACGAGAGGCTATTTTAAGGCAGTACCTTCATCCGCATATTAATGGCAGTCATGTAAGTAAGTAGGTACTTCCAGGACACCAGTCTAACGTTCAATTTATATTACACATGCAGAAAGTAAAACTCAGGTGCCTTCACCGAGGAAGTGTAGGCTCATTCAGTACCCATCAGTCATTTGATTAACACTTAAATTCCTCGTGGACACGACAACTTCCCGCATGTTTCTAACGCTGAATAGCCATCAGTAGTAGTTAGAAACGTTTATTATCAGTGGCTAATCATTTGAAAATCCTCATTTCAATAAATCTCCTCAGAACTTTTTTCCCCTGTTTTCAGGACATATAATTGGTCAAGTTTTCTTCGTAGTAACTCAAGGTCGTGTTAGCATTGTCCCCTCACCTCAGAAAGTCCCACTTGAGTAACTGTGAGAGTGGCATTCAAATAGACTAAAAAGTTGTTCATTCCACCGGCGAGCAAAACATATTGAGGACTTAATGTACATAGGAAGGCAGGATGTGCAGTGATAGCAGTGTTGAAGGAAGAGGTGACAACAACTTGAATAATAATAACAACAATGTGGACACTAAGATGTGCATGATAAGTGGAAAAACTAGCAACGTGTTTGACTGTGCCTATTGCAAATATTCCTCGGATAAAAGTGCCAATTTAAGTCGTCATATTCGCACGATGCATTCTCAAACGAAGCAGTACCTCTACTGCTGTGGACAACAGTAAGCTTTTGGCTTTTAATTTATACCTTTTTTTTATCATCATGATCAGATGTGGTCGGTATTTGTGCAAATGAGGTTGGATATCTGCTGTCTTGTGTGAACCTCTTGAAGGGGCTAAGACTGAGTGGAAATGGTGAGATGATAATGGGAACTGAAATGATAGTGGCAGCTAATGATGATGATAGTGGCCGGATGAGGAAACTAATGAATGAGTTTTATTTTTTGCAGATTCGTCAGCAAGGCGGACTACCAGGCTCATAACAAATCCTTACACAAGGAAGGTCATCAGTGTGTTTCATGCGGGAAAACCTTCACGCGTCGAGCACTGCTCAAGCGTCACCATTCCGTCCATACTGGAGTCAAAGACTTTAAATGTGAATTCTGCAAGTATGCCAGCTCTCATAAATCCAACGTTGTTCGTCATCTGAAAATTCATCGAGGGCAGATCAGTTCACTTGCCTTGGTGTGCCAGCAGGAGCCCGATTCAACGACGTCGCTATCAGAATCCAAGAAAAGTACTGATAAGAAGCTGGGCAAAGGAGGGAAAAATGTGGGGATACTGCGCTCTATGCTGAAAAATGAAAATAGTCGAGATAATATGCTGAAGGATAATAGTAAGAAACTGATTAAGCATTCCATTGAGTCCATCCTTCAGTCTTCTGGTAGACGAGACGGCGTCAGACCATCGAGTGGCATAAGAGTGAATAGCAACACGAGTTCGTCCTCAGCAAACAACCACCAGCAACCTGGGGAAACAACTATTCAAGAAAATACTGTGAAAAGAGAGGATAAGAAGACAAAAGACCCCACGATTGGATTTGTCATCGAGAAAGGAAAAGAGAAGGAAACTGCTGAAATGCAATGCCAGAGTAGCACTACAACTAATAGCTTGTTGATGAATGAAACGAGTAGCTACACTCGTGCCAACACACACTCGACCTATTTATCTGGATTTGATATAAACGGCTTCCCTGTAACGAATTGGCCCCGGAATGGTTGCAGCAGCCTGTCTTTTCCTATTTCTTCCACCCCCACACTGACAACAGCTCCTCCAACGCCGACACCACCTTATGCATCGCCTTTCTATGGACTAGTCTCACCATCAGGTTCCAATTTTTTGTTATTTTCTTCCAACAAACAAATTTTCTACGTACAACTTCCGTGTTACTTCTTCCTGTATGGTCATTACCCTACTCGACTCTTTACTAGCTCTGATTCATACTTGTTGGTGTTTTTTTCTAATACTTTTTTTTCTCATTTTTCATTGTCTAGGTTTTGGATCAATATTTGGACTGGAGGAATCACGCTATTTATCACCACCTCATTTACAGCCACCTTCTGGTCTCCCTCTCCTCACATCTCCAACTGCTGCTTCCGTCTTCCGTCACCGCAACAACAACCCCCAGCGAGACGGGATGGTGATAATGCCGGAACTATCGCATTACTTCCCGCCGCCTTTAGCAACTCTCTGCTCACCCCATTTGTTCTCCGTGTCAACAAGCCCAGCAGAGAAGCTCACCACGGGAACCCCACAACAACAAATTAATCAGTGTAAGCTCAAGACAGACTTGCACAGGATCTTGACTCCCACTGGAGCAGGTGTTGGTCAGAGTGATTTATCTGGAGCGTGCCTTACCTTTAGTCAAGTTAGCAACTCGCAGATGACACATTTTGTATCCTATTAACACTCTCGTTGTCATCTCTGGAGAAGCAATATCAGATAATGCATTGTGACTTTTTGGATAAGATAGCGATCTAAAGTAACCCCGTGCATTTACCCTTACGTACAAACACGTGCAACATCACTTTGAATACATTACCACTTAAGTTTGTTCACATAGCCCCAGCAAAGGGTCCCTTAATGTTTTTGTAGAAATCATAGGATTAGATGTAGTTTCGTTAATATTCACGGTCAATCTCCAGGTGTTCATGTTAAAGCTGTTGACGGTATAAGGGAGTCTAGAGACTTCCCCTGCAGTAATGTACTAGTATTGTAATGCAAACCCTGACCTTGCTCAATTTGTCCAGGCAAAGGCTGAATTATGAAGAGACTGTCATTTTAGAAGCTAAAGGCTAACATAGTCTTACCCAATGGTCTTACAAGTTCAATTCACTCATGTCATGTGCCTTTGAATAAAGAATATCATTTGTTTTCTACGATCATTGCAGTAGTAGGCCATTCTGTTGATTGAAACGACGATGGAATAGCATGAAAATATACAGAAGATTTGTATGATCATTATATTTGAGCATCTGGCCACCAACCACTGAAAGCAACGGCTTGAATGAAATATCTTAAGCTGGCATGGTCCTTGAAGAATTTGAAAAATGAAGGTCTGTGGATTGAGGCCCTTTGACGGCTGATTATGCAGCCCTCCTTTTAATAATCTAAATCTGCCATGTTGATGGGTCAGCGGAAAATTGGTTCCTTGAAACCGTTTTCTATTCCTATCTTTTGGCAAGCACAGATGAATAGATAAATCACATATACTTCCCTCCCTGCCGTCATCAGAAGTCCAACCTCATAATCTGGGAGGTTATGTGTGTACTCCGTATTATGTCAGACTGTACTGTGTTATTGCTATATATTATGTGTGCGTGTGTGTGACATTGATGGAGATTCTGTTTTGACTTTCAAGTGGCATGAATGAGAAGCTATTTGCCATCACCAGTGAACCGACAAGCCGATCAAGGTGACTGGTCCACACACACGATTCATCTTCTCGACACGATTGCAATTGAAAATGGGGACACTGTTTCGGGAATCAAATGAGGACTTGTTTGTTTTTCTATTGCTCAGAATGAGCTCAAGTTCAGGATCAATTTGAAGAAGTGCGAGCTTAAAAGAGCGTGCTGCTTGGTATGTGTGTCATCTTGGAACTGTTACACACGGGAATGGCCCAACTATAGAATGACAGCAAGAAGCAGAACAGATGCAAGAGTAACTTGTTACACAAGTGTTATGATTAATGGCCCTTTTATTAGTTACAGAAAATACGATGGCTACACCGCTACACAGAGCAGCTCCTCCGTTTCTTTTGCTTCTTCTTCTATATTCGTCTTCTTCATATTACCCTCTAGATGATGATCACCACAGAGATGCTACTTGGATGACAATTCCTTTCCTTGTCATGATCTCCGTTGAAAAGTCAAGGCCATCATGTGATGAGAATTCAAAGGCTAACAGAACTCGAGGTAATTGCCATTCCTACACATACTACAGCATTGTAAATGTATAATCAGCTTCTGCATCTCTTCCCGTCTCAAGTATCTGCTCAAGTGAAGGAAATCAACCTTGATATCTTTTTTCTTTGACATGTCATTAAGGAGCTGAAAATCTCACTGTGATTCCAAGGTAACTCCGTTCAGCAAATTTTGCTAAGGCGACATGCTTTTTGGCTCGTCGCACAACAACCGGAAAATCCCCTCTAATCAAAATCACACAGAGCTCTATCTTTTCGGGACGGATGTGTTCGCCAAAAGACTTAGACAGCCTGGCGAGAATAATTTTGTATATCAGAGAATGAAAATTTCTATAGCAATATTCATCCCGAGTTTTTTTTCGTGGAAACTGTCATAAGCCAAAATAATTAGAGACGTGTTAACGCAAGACTTTCCTTATGAACTTCATGAGCGGAAGAAGGATGACAAGGGCTTTTTCATGCCACATTTTACTACTAAAGTCCTTCTATTAACAGACAATATTGTCTAGCATCCTTTCAATGTATGAGGATCATTATTTATTGATGATGATGATGATGCTAAATCTATTTTCGGGTCCTGCTGGAACTATTTTAAAGTGATCGGTACTGTAGAGTCTCACAATGCCCCGTAGCTTGCTCCTGGAAGATTTTGACAAACAAAAAGGAGATAGTTAATGTGAGCCGATCAAAAAAGAGCAAATATGTTTAGTAAAATGTTTACTTCAAATCAATGTGATATTCTCAATTTCAAGCTCAATTTTGTTAAAAAATCTTGGTAAATTCCTTTAAAGAGGATTTTCTGCTCAATGTGATCAACTTGTGAAGTTGTGAAGTATCACGCGCCAGACTCGAAGATGCGTTGCGGGAAAGTCTAATCCCGCATGGGGAATCTGTTTAATAGAATTTAATAATAATGATGAAATTATGTTTACATACTTGAGATTGTGTCAGTAACTAAAGAAGATATTTGTGTAAATGTTCAAGAGTCTAATAATATAAAGAGAATAAGAAACTAAAAGTTGGCCTTTGACTTCCTTTGGGTAAGCTCCGCCTCATATAATGCATGAAATATATGTGAACTGATGTAATGTAAATCTGATGGATGGAGGATGGAGCTGTGAATTATAATAAGTTTGTGTACTTATGGCAAACATTAAAAACTGATGTTCGATTAGAATTAATTGACAAGTTTGAATAGGCAACTTTGGTTTTTCCCATGATAAGTTGCTCTGAGTAAATTCAAATGATAACAAGACTTAAAATGTACAAGAATTGAGAATGTCAATACAAACCACCACGGATTTTTAATTTAAAAGTAATAATTAGTAAGATTTCGGACGAATGTGTAGTAAAAAAAACTGTTGGAATTTTTTCCCAGTAGGAACTTGACGGTCGAATGGACAACTCATCGATGAACCCAAAGGCGTAAAGTGGGTTCATACATTGTCGTCCTGTCTTCTCGAGCAGTCAAGAAACGTTATAATTTGTCAACAAGATGTACATAAAACATTTTATCAGTCGTCGGTTGTTCCGTCAACAAAGCATCCGATTTTCTGAACATCTGTCACCAAGATCTGTCACTACGTGGTCACCGCTTGCAAATTCGTTCAATTCAAAGCCGAGTAAAAAGTTGAAGTTTGGATCAAAGGTTGGTGAAAAATGGTCTCATCTTAGGATTGCGATTGAAACTAGTTGGACAGTTGATTCCTTAATGTTTGTATTTCATTTCTGTCGTCTTTTGTCTAACAGGAAGGACTGTTTCGAATACCTGAACTGAATGATCCGAATGGGTTTTACTTGCTGAAAGAGAATGCCAAGTATGAATGTGATTTGCTTGTCAGCGAGTGCTTGTCTCAGGATCGAAGTCGAAAGCTTGTTGAAGTTTTTGATTGTCTGTCAAACTCTCTGTGTAAAGTGGCGGATATGGCAGAATTCATCCGAGTTGCTCATCCTAATGGAATCTACAGTCATGCTGCGGAGGATGCCTGCTTATCCATTAGTCAGCTTGTGGAAAAGTACGGTACTTTATTCAATTGATCTTTGATGCACCAGAAGATGTATTTGTCTAACAAATGATTGGATTTTGCTAGGTTGAACACCCACCGAGAGTTGTATCTATCCCTACGTAATGTGGTAAACTCAGGAGACATCGTTCCAACTGATACTGTGGACAATCATGTAGCCCAACTATTCCTGTTGGATTTCGAACAAAGTGGGATTCACCTGGACGACGACAAGCGTGCTAAAGTGGTGTACCTGAATGACTGTATCTTATACACTGGGCAACAGTTTGCTTCGAATGCCATGAGGCCGTCTGTAATTGATCGGGAAACGTTGCCAGCGAACATACAACCCTTGTAAGAAGTTCTCATAAAAACTATTTGGGATTGGTCTGTGTAAATTTGATCACTCGTCTTCCATAGCTTTCCAAAATATGACGACAAGTTGCTCGTTACGGGTCTCTTCTCCGATGCAAAACCAGAAAATGCTCGTGAAGCGGCTTATCGGATATATTTACGGCCTGATAAAAAGCAAGATGAGCTCCTTGTACATCTTCTTACAGCGAGGAATGAGTTAGCAAATTTCTGTGGATTTCCATCTTACGCGCATCGGTAAGTTACTCGCGTGAAAGTAATGAGCGGAAATTATTGTAAGTTGACGTCTATTTTATTTTGCAGTGCACTTCAAGGGAGCTTAGCAGAAACTCCAGTACTTGTGGCGAAATTTTTGGAAGATTTAGCTGATAAGTTAGCCTCTAGAGCAGAGCGCGACTTCTCCCTAATGACACAAATGAAAGGTAGTCCGGTTCAAGTTTGGGATCCTCCTTACTACACATTGGAAGCGAGGCGAGCTTTGATCGGAGCCGAACGAGCGGACTTCTTACCTTATTTTTCACTTGGAGCCTGCATGGAAGGTCTCAATCTACTGACACAGCATCTTTACAATATTGAACTAGTTCAAGAAGAAATATTACCAGGAGAAACGTGGTATGGTGACGTTTACAAATTGTCAGGTACATTGACTCTTCGTGTAACAAGTTAACTGTGTAGTTCTAGTTTGGAGTGTTGTAGTAAATTTTTTGAATTTTTATTTAAGTCATTCACGCGACTGAAGGAAAGCTAGGAGAGATATACTGTGATTTTTACGAAAGGGAAGGTAAACCACATCAAGACTGTCATTTCACCATTCAAGGTGGAAAAGAGCTACCTAGTGGAGAATACCAGGTAGAAGCCGGTCACAATAAGTCATCTGGAATCTTATAATGAAAAACAAATAACAAACACACTTTTACTTGCATTTCAGAATCCAATAGTCGTACTCATGCTGAATTTCCCACCTCCTAGTGGCTCATCTCCCTCGTTGCTTGCTCCGTCAATGGTTGACAATTTGTTTCATGAAATGGGTCACGCTTTGCACTCAATGATGGCCCGCACCAAGTACCAACATGTTACTGGAACACGATGCACAACTGACTTTGCAGAAGTTCCTTCCATACTTATGGAATACTTTGCTTCCGATCCGAGGGTAAGAATTGTAACTCGCTGGTCAAAGAGGCACAATTAATGTGAGACTTTGCAGGTGTTGGCTACATTTGCCCGGCATTACAAAACTGGTGAACCAATGCCCGAGGACCTGCGTATGAAATACTCCATGGCCAAACACATCTTTGCTGCTTCCGATATGCAAATGCAGAATTTCTATGCCGCCTTGGATCAGAGTCTACACACGTGTAATTTCCCTCTTGAGAAACCTACGGTTCAAATACTTGAAGAAGTTCACACTAAATTCTACGGTCTGCCTTATATACCAGACACTGTAAGTCTTTCTAGCTTGATGGATTATTGTGGATGTCGATGAAATTACTTCTTTTCAGTGCTATAACAGTTCCACTCATTTGCAGGCATGGCATCTCAGATTCGGTCATCTCGTTGGATACGGAAGTAAATACTTTAGCTATTTAATTGCTCGAGCAATCTCCTCGTGGATATGGCAAGAATATTTTGTTGACGATCCCTTTAACTCTACCAACGGAGAACGTTACCGCCGAGAAGTGCTTGCTCATGGTGGAGGTGTACCCGCCAAACAACTTGTGTCCGGCTTCTTGGGCAAGGCAGTCACTTCAGATAATCTTTCGCAAGCTCTCATAAATGATTTAGATGAAAATCAGAAAAGACTAGATTCTTACAGGAAAGGATAGGAATGAAACAGCTCACAGTGTGAGTGGTTCACATGGATTTAAATTAGAAAATCAACCAAGTCGTCAAGAAAGAAGAATCAGTTACTTGTTACTTTAAAGAAGAATTTGAAGCGATAATATGAAAGTTTCATGATGATGACATATAATGGTGATGACTTTTCCTTCAGATTTTATACTCAAAAACATTGTTTGTATTATATACGTACGAGTATCATGAAAGTGATTTGCATTGCTGAAAGTCTAAAAATAAATATAGCGAGCTTAATAATAAGTTTTTAGCCTACAAAGGAATGTTGGAAGTATCGTTTTACAAGTTAAAATTTGGACGTAAATCGTGATTATCATGAATGGTGCCAAGTCTTACATACCAAACTATACATGGATTTTACATATTTCTTGTCGTCATAACAACATTGAAAAAGCACAATACAACTAATTCACATGAATGCCTTCACATTTTCTATATGCTCATCTTGATGACATTGGGCTGACTGAAACAGTAACTTTAGCAACAGTTTCACCTGATGAAGCATCTCTTGCTGTAGAACCATTACATTCAGAACAGCCGGGAGTTTCGGGCCCACAACTATCGCAGAGGACGAATTCATCCTCATCTTCTTCAGTGACTGAACTGAGTGTGGTACCATATTCGGAAGTACCACCGGTACCATTCATAGTTCCGAAATTAGCTCTACTGCCTTTAGTCACGTTTATATTACGAGTACCCGTCTCATTATTCATCATCTCGAGCTCGGATAAACTGGAAGACTCGGAAGCAGTCGTAGAGGCAACAATAGAGCTAACGGCGGATGTGGGAATCTCAATGTAGGAACTTTTCAAGTTAACTGAAGAGGTGGTCTCCAGTTGGGCAGTGCTTTCTGGTCTCATTTCTAACAACTTGTTGATGTAGTACTGCAAGGCTTTCTTTCTTTTCGAGGCTGTTCGTGGAGTATATGGAGGCGCTCGGGTCCCAACTGTTGTGCTTGAGGTCATAATAAGGTCAAGGTCTTCATCTTCTTGTGCCGGAGTGGAAGTGACGGGGAAAGATTTTGTGGTGTCGGGCGGACTTCGATAATCTGTTACTTGCTTTTCCGAGAGATCTTCTCTTGATCCGATGGATGAAAGGGTGTGGAGACTGCTACTACTATCCCCTTCACTAGTTTTCTTCGTTGATGCTGCCGCACTTTGAGTTCTAGCCTTCAAGGTTCCTTTGCTATACCTGTCCGTTGGTGTCATGACTTTGTTGACATTGCCATCAGTCACGTTTTCTTGGAGTGTTGCCGCAAGTCTAGCTGCCTCTTGCTCTCTCTGACGCAGGACTGATTTCTTGGTTGATATCAACATCGGCCGTTGGGAGTCTGCGGATGAGTCGGCTTTGGGAATAATCTCTGGCATGTATGTGATTTGTTGTGACATTTGATACGGTGGAATTATTCCCTTTGCGCTGCTGCTTCTACCCTGACCGTTAGATAATGACGTTTGCCCATTTTGTTTTAGTTTCTTTGCATTATCGCTACCGCCATCCACAGAGCTTTCCAAGCCATGCTTTACTCTTTCTGCAGAAGAGCGATTTTCTACAGAGGATTCAGCAATAATTCGGCCCAAGTTATTTTCTAGCCATTGAGCCAGTTCTTCACTTCCAGAAGTGGCTCTTTCTGTGTGGATTACATCGTCAGATGCTCCACCACTGTCAGGAAAACGTCGGTTATCTGAAGCTTCGTCAATTCTCTCTCCTAATAAAGCTCTTGCGTACGCAGGAGTTTGTGATGCTTGCTCTACCGATGAGGTTGAAGCGGGTAAGTCGGATGGGAATGGCCTGGAACCGCTCATTCTAGATTTCACTGCGGTACTCGCCGACACGGAATTCCCGATATTAGATACATATGTGCCGAAATTCTCCAACTCTGATTCCTGTACTTTCCTGACTCCCTCAGATGACTTCAGTTCTCTCCTACTTGATGTTAGTGAACGAGTGGATTTGGTGACATCAAAGGCGACGAGCTTGGCGCTTTTCCCACGAGGTAGCTTGGGACTCATTTTTGGGGAACCTGGAGGTGTGCGTGATGATACGCCGGCTGTGCCCGCTTTACTTGCAATATCCCACGACTGCTTGGACTGAACTATCGAACTAACAGATGGATCAAAACTTGCGAGGCCATCAGCTGCGGATGGTGGTGTTCGTCGAGCTGAAATTGCTTGATCCATTGTAATCTTCTTTGCCACAGCTTCTGAGAGCTTCTTTGAGGAAGTGCGAACATTTCTGTTTAGAGGCGGTGTGACTGGTCTGGGAAAATCAGGAGATGTTTGAACCCATTCGTGTGAAGTTGCCAACACATTTCGTTCCTCCTCATTGTCAGAATCACTGAGCCCGAGAAAACTATCATTAAGTTTTGGATCCACTCGAAAGCCACTTTCCAGGAACTCGTTCTGAATATCATCCAACTGACGCTGGAGTTTGGCCACTTTCAGAGCTTTTCGACCACGCTCGTCAGCCAATCGGTCCTTTCGTAATTTTGCTTCAGTCTTTTTGTTTTCCATTTCTTTATGAATAGAAGAAAATCGTTTGGCAGCTTCGAAAGCATTGACTTCGGGAGGTTTAGTATGCTTTTGCACTAAGCCTGGAGGTGCGGGGTACTTAAGTGTCCCTTGTGGGACGGAAACATCATAATAAGTAACGTCTTTGGCTTTTCTTGATGGTCTTCCAAATCGCTGAGGTTTCGATGCCTTGGCTTCAGATGCAGATTCTTTGGGGACACGCAACATCCGTCCAATACTTGGCTGATAGTCGGACCCAGTTTTACTCTGTGACTTTTTGTTCAATAGTTTATCCACGATTCTGCAATTACATTTGCGCACAACGAGTCATTTGAATGAAATACAAGTTAATGAATGTCTGTAGTAATAAATTGAATGCATGCGTACCTGTCGACAGTGTGTTGACCTTTAGTGAGGAATCGAGCACGAGATGCATACTCTTTAAGTCTATCATCCTCCTCTCGCCTCAGATTCTCACGCATCGCCCTCAATTTCTGAACAGTTTTGAAAGCCTTCTCCGCCTCAGCTCTTTCCTGTGCCAAAGCTTCCGCCCCGCGACTCTTAGCTTTCTGCGAGTTCTCCCGGTCTTTCTGAGCCTTAAGAAACTCAAAGTCTGGTAGATCTGCAGCGGCTCGATGTGCTGCACCGACTTGTGCTGCACATAAATCGTGCATTCGTTCCATGATTTCAATCTCTCGCACAGCTTTTTCTTGGGCATCATGCGTCAGAGATTCTGTAATCAGTTTAACTTGACGCTCTTTCTCCAGTAGATATTTCTGCCGGTTTCTCTCCATCCACTCATTGCTTTGTTCTCGAACCTGAAAACAGAAACACAAGCAATCACTCCCAAATTCATTTCATTCTACCAGAAGCTACAAATTGTACCTGCATCTGCCGCAGTCTTCGTCGACTAACATTCTCCTTACTCATTAGCTGTTCAGCCCGTTCC